>JAVQJX010118267.1:0-10691 GCA_036025115.1 Ambassis agassizii | reverse complement strand
TAATTCCAATTCAAAGCAAGGCTTATCTAACACTAAAAGCTTTGGATATGTTTTATACCATACCAAACCCTGCCCTGTCTGTCACTTTCCACTACAAATGTTATTTTCTTTTAAGGGTTTGAATTTTGTTACCTTCTCCTCAGCAACAGCTGGGTTGAGTTAACCAGGGAAGCATACTTATTCTCAATGTGGCAGATGCTTCCGTTCTTTTATGTTCACTTTAGTCAAAAGGTTTTAGTGAATACAGAAGGATTGCTTATAAGAAACACAAAGGCCAAATTTACAACTCTTTGCTGTTCTTGGTC
This sequence comes from Ambassis agassizii, assembly GCA_036025115.1. Taxonomy (NCBI): domain Eukaryota; kingdom Metazoa; phylum Chordata; class Actinopteri; family Ambassidae; genus Ambassis; species Ambassis agassizii. The sequence continues at coordinate 10,386 of JAVQJX010118267.1, read as the reverse complement.
ATGTTTTTATGTTTATATGGTGCTGATACAAGAAATCAAAATTAACATGAGCTCCATTAATTACTGGGAACGATATATATTTTTCTATTAAAAGAATAGAGGCAGAGGTTTTTTTTTCTCATTTGATAATGCTGTGATCTGCATTTCTTATGAGCAACCGTCTTGAAATAAAGTTGCAAGACCAACAATAATGGTTGAAGCAGACAGGAGCCAGATGTTGTTGTGGCTGTCATTGGACACATGAAACACTCTGCCTTTTCTGTCTTCTCAGGTTTGAGGTTTGATCAGTTTGTTGCTATACGGTGGCCTTGGTTTGTTTTGGGAACTTCACTACTGCCTCTCCAAATGACACAGACTGGATTTAACACTATGGGAAACCCGATAGACCTATTTTTCTCTAATCTATATACAGACAAAGTTAGAATCACTTGTTTAATCTACTTAAAATGTCACCATAGAAGGGGCATTTCCATTGCATGCAAATGCAATCAAGTGGTAAAGTAAACAAGGTGAACTCTCTGTATGCATCATGAAATATCAAACCAGCATGTATATGTGTATGTGCAGACATGTCAGTGGGAGGGCATTGGTGATGGATTAGCAATGCTAACAACCTATTTAACATTAATGCCCCACAATGACACAGCTAAAATAGGTAATCTAACATTAACATTAAATTATTCCATTAGCTAATGAATCTATCACTTTTAAAGTAGGTCCCAAACAAAGGCCCGTTGTAAAATAAATCTATTAAAAGGGCCAGAAATTTTGATTAAAATCTTTAGTTCTGAGTCCCTAAAGATTTTTGACAGAGCTGAACAGCAACAGGGGACCAACAATAATGTTAATCTGTAGAAAACAGCAACAAGGGGCCTAATTTCCATCTTTGTAGAACTGCTATCTTTGTTTAGGCATTCTCCACAGTGTTGTTTTTGTATGATAAGATCACAACTTACGTCGGAATTACGTCTGAGGACACATCTGTGTGCAGCCAACTCCACTTGTCTTAATCAAAAGCCTGATAAGACCTCTACTGGTATTGGCATTGGTCATCACATAGGCTGCTCTGCTCTGGCCTGAATGTTCCCTTGTAAACTGAAATGTTCTATGAAAAGTTGATTTGAAAAGCTGACCTTTATAAAATAACCAATAATTACCAAATATAATTGATATAATCTAACATTCTTTTGTATAACCCTTAAAAAAAGTTAAATGTTAAAAGCAGCATGTGCTGAGCCAGGCTTTCTTTCTTTGAAAACCCCAGTGAAACCACAGCACCCTTTCAACAAACTTTTGTCTTAAGTTTGTTTGGGTTTATTCATTGATGTATAATAGGGTAAATATTCCCTGTATTTAAAGAGAGAGAGGGAGCTTTACATTTAGTAGTTTAATTTGGCTTACAGGAGACATGGAGTGAAGGATGAATACAATGAAAAGTATGAAAATCCATAGACAAACACAGTTCATCATTAATCATCATCATCAAAACCACATACAGGAAGCAGCTGGTAGACGTCAAACTGCAGGGGACCACCCTGTCACATTAGGTCGAATTACATTCTGCTTTTATACCACTAGTTTTTTTGTCTTGTTTTCAGCTATAGCAACACCTGAATCTGAACATGCAGTACAATTGCATGAATTAGAGGTGCCTTAATGAACAATTTGCTCTACATTAATACTCACGTAACTGCTGTCTGAGCCATTTGATGGATCCTGAATATTTTCTGAACTGCCTCAGTCCCAGATGCCCTGCATCTTCTGGCTTACTCCTTAGCTGCCTCTAATTGCTCCAGACTATTTAAGGTAGAGTCTCCAGACACCTACTCAGTCAGTCTGAATTCCTTTGCCATCTCATCCATGGATTCCTGAAACAACTACTTTATTTAAGACTTTTTCATCTTGTTTCCTCTCTGTTGGTTTGCCAACAGCACCTGCTCAGACTTAACCATCTTTAGCCACTAAAGGAAAAATGTAAGGACATATAAAGCATCTTTTGTCAGAAAGAAGACGGGATGATCTTGCCCTGCTTATCTGTTATACTTACATTAAACTGTAAATTATCACATACAAATAAGTCATACAACCCTTATTGTGTCCAACCAAAGACAGTGTCTGTTTACAACATAGTTTCATTTCATTAAATGTAACACCTGAATGTGAACGGAGACCAAAGTACATCAGGATTGAGGTTTTTATTATTTATCCATCAGTCTCCATCCACAAAAAGGAGACTGATGGACTGTACCTGGTATCGTTCCAACTTATGTTTTCATTTCCTCTCTTCTTTTTTGTCTCTGGCATCTGCCCTCTTGCTGTTCTGCAACCAATCAATAGGAAATTGGCAACCATGTGACCGTGACAACCTGTAGAGTGATTATAAGTTCTGTAAGTTCAGAGAGCTTCCAAACAGCCTGTGGCTACAAAAATGGCTCCTGCTTCAGGTTCTTTGCTTCTTTATGGAAATACTTTGTTGTATCTTTCAGTGTGTGCTCCTTATAAAAGCACTGATACCGACTATATCCACCGCTGTGTACCCTTCAAATCACTGGCATTAATTAAAAGTCATCTTTTATTTGCTTCTTTCCTTGTTACAAGTATAAACAGTAGGCTTCACAGCCAACATTTCTGCAGTGGAATAGGTCTATAGGTATGTCTGTCGGTGCTCTTAAGTAATTCTTTAGCGACCTAATATGAAGTCTTTGTACAGTCTTCGTTGATCTCTGTTTCACACTCACAGGCTTCTCTCTCAGGCAGCCAACATGCACTGCCATGGCAGCAATAGTGCTAATTCAATCTGATGATGTCTAAAAATGTGATTCCAAGTACTGCTTAAATGATGGTCCTGTCGATTTTCCAAATCCTCCTGTTTCCAGAAATAACTGGTATTTAAAATGAATGACTTTTAATGGGGTGTTGTCATTATCACTTTGGACAGCGGAGTCTTTCTGATCTGTGAGTGAGCTCATTCGGAGCTGAGCTTACTGTTCTAATTTACAATGAAAAGAGAGACAATTTTATTTAGGACTGTTACACCAGAGCATCACCACTCAGATCGGAGGATTTCAAAGTCATGGGATGCAGTAAGCCGGCAAAGATTCTTCAGGCAATGAGAAACAATTCTTTGGCTTTGATTGATTTGTGGACAGGCTCAACTGATGTGCATCCAAATGCTGATGTAATGGAAAAGGCATCCCCTACTGTCCTGGCTTCTCTCGGCATGCCAAAAATACTTCCCTAATTGATCCTCTCTCACTCTCACTTTCCCTCATTCCTTCTCTCTTGCGCTGTCTGACTGAGCTTTCTGTCTTGTCATCTGTTGTTCAGCCATCTCTCCACTGTCTCATTAAATTAGAGGACAATGGTTACTTTAATGGCACCATTGTTAATTTACACAAACATTAATCTGCCATTTGTCCACTTCATTGTTTTGCTGAGCTTTCAAAACTATGGCACATGGACAAAACCGAGCATCTTTCAGAGGAGCCATGTGCAGCTAGACAGGCTTGCAATAGATGTAAGACACTGAATTAGATACATGATAGACCGAAGTGAGCTATAGGCAAGCTATACAGATAGAAAAATAAAAAGACAAAAGAAAGTGTATGTCTATGTGGGTGGGTGGCCATGGTGGTTGTGTAAATCTTACCAATGCTGTTACGCGATGATTTGACATTCTCATAGCAGAGCAGACTGTGGTCGGTCCCTTTGTTCTCACAGACGATCTTTATCACTGAGCGCCTGTAGTGAGCTCAGACACCATACTCACCATACCCATTCAGCTCATTTTACTGCTACAATGTGAAGGACCTCTGGCCACAGTTCCCCTGCAAGACAGAGAAAAGTAGCTATTCTCTATAGGATCTGCCTTTATTTGGTGTTCATAATTCAATGTAATTTAAGGATTATGCAATATTGTATTCAACACATGAAAATGTATTTTTGTTCAGATGGCAGGAGACATGCATGGTCAATTTTTGACTCCTGTTGGTGGCACCGTACCCATCAGTGACTTCTGCCAAAGCAACCAAAAACAACAATAAGATGCTGGTAAAGCTGAGATTTGAGGTCTAACCAAAGTTACCATGATCAAACTGCTTTCCTTGTCATCCTCCTGTTCCCATTGCCTCGCCCACCTCTTTGTATTCATCTGCACGTTATGTGGCCACATAATTTAAACAGCGTGACTGTTATATGTCGGCATTGTTTTGCTGGGCAGAGGAGCCAGCAAGGCCCGTGCATCTTTTGTGAGGTTCTTGGGGAATACCACATCCACCCTGCTGAACAACAAGACCAGACAAACTATGTGAACAATGTCCAAACAGGTCATGTTACAAACAAAACAATCATTTGACAGCATTGGAGCAGATCTAAAAAGACATTACATAAAAACAAATGCAAATGGGTTAAGAAAGAAAAGCAACTTTTGCAACAACAATAATACTTTTTTTAGAAGATTTTTAGCATTGGAATGCCATTGTAGTTGTTCATTTTGTCTCACTTTGTTTTGTGGTTTCCTTTTTGTCATTCTGTTGTTTTTTCAGCAGTAACTCTGTGGAAATACTGCTGAAAGCTTACAGTTTTCATGACCAGTTATAAATATTTCTCAATATTTAATTCACTTTTTCAAAACTTCCCCTGCTGTAAGAAAAACAGTGGATGTCGACCAAAGGAGGATTCTTTCATGGGCTCCCCCTCCCCATTTTTCTCCAGAAAATGTTCACTCACACAACAGTTTTTTATTCACAATGTGGCATTATTTATGGCAAATATTATACAATATAAGGAGACCTTTTTTATCTGATTAGATTTCTCATAAAGTTCTGAGATGTCAAAAATAATTAGCCACTGAGGAGAAAAGGCTTATTTCCTCTCTCGTGGAGAGTTGGATCAGATGAAATATAAAGTTAGCATTATGTTAAACACAAAACTAGAAAAAGGGAGAAAGAACTGGCCTGTGCAGTTTGTCACACTTAGCTGGTGTTTGGATGAAGCATCTATCTGTCACAGAATGGTGTTAATATTCTTGCCCAACCCTCCAGATAGTGTATGATATTCCACATCCACATGATAGCAGTATTCCACATCCAATGGCTAATAGGCCTCAATTAATACAGCAAGTTTAGTTCTTTCATTGATATTACCAGATAAAGTAGCAGCCTTACTCCAGTAGTATCTGTGGTTGCCATGGTCACACATCGAGCGATGGCGGCAAGTTAAAAGTAGCCTCATCAAGGCAGATTCTGCATATCAGCCATGCAGGCTCACAAGAGTGGCAGCCACCCTTTTCTCCTCCTGCTGCATATATTGATGGCCTAATCTGTGCCAACCTTGATCCTTTTTTAGATTCAGTATGACCAGTTCTTCCTTGTACTTTTTCATAATCACAAGTGCACAGATTGGCATTTTCAAAAGGACATGTAAAGGTCATTTGGTTTCTATTCCGAGCTGTGTGGTCCTGCATTACTTAAGAGTGTGTCAGTGTGTCTAATCTCCTCTTGAAATGTCTTGATCTGTTTGTTGTGATATGTTATAGGGGTACTGAGTGGTCCTGAAATCTGTCATGAAACCCAAAACATTCTGATGTTTGACATTTTGCAAGAGAGGAACTTTGTCCTTATGGAGTTGCTGGAGTCAAGCCAGATGCCACTTTGCTCCTTTCTCCTCTGCCATTGTGGTGCCAGCTGTATTCATTTTAAGATATAATTAAATCCAACAATCCTTGGCTCTGTGTTCATGATGTCAGTTTGTAGCCATATGTGATCAAATATAATCTTGTCCAGAAAGATTAGCATCTCATCAGTCTTGTTATCTTTAAAAGTGACTCTATTGAATTTCACTCAAAGCAAAAACGCATCCAAAATAAGGCGGATCTTGAATGAAAAGGAATTTTCTTTCTTTATTTCATTGTGGTGGATCAACTATGAACTTAGTGAATGCTCATTTACAGACTGAACAGATGCAGAAAGCTCACTTCAGACATGCATAATATGGGCATGAATGTGGATGAAATTCACATGTGAGAATCAACTAGTAAAATTGTTCCTGGTGTTCATTTTCAGGTTTACTCTCTATGCAGTGGATAGCCGAGGCAGTCATTCTGAGTCCAGCTTTGTTTCTGTGCGTACTTCTTGTCCAGTGGTGGATGACAGCCGAGCTGAAGGTACTCTCACCTGTGACCTTTTGTAACTGTGCCTTTTTGTACTCTTCTCTATTTTCATCTTTTTCACATCCTGTACAATTTTTCTCATGAAAATAAATTACCTAAAAATATTTGTGCTTAATTATGTGCACGTTCTGAGTAATCTATATTTAATAATTTTTATTATACTCAATTTCCAGCTGGTTATTTGATCAAGAACACTGCAACTTTAACAAACTTTAACAAGCACAGATGGTCTAGTAAAAAGTGTTAAAAAGAGTCTTAGTCATTATAGGCATGTCTCACTACTAGGCAGCTATCCAGAGGGTCATCTCACATGGGCAAAAAAAAAACACACAGGACAGAAGACAAGAAGACTCAATATTTGACAGTTAGGCAAGGTTGCCATAAAAATAAGAGTCCAAAACCAAAGCACCAAAACACACACAAAAAAGGCAACTTTACCTACATTTACTTTTCTTCTCTTTCATATATGTATCTATGTTAGTTTCTGTTACACTGACACTTAAGTAAGGTGTCCTAATCTTTCTAAATCTTACTGTCTCTCTCTGTGCTTCTCTTTTGGTTCTTGACAGAAATAGCAGACAAGGTGTACAACCTGTATAATGGCTACACCAGTGGTAAGGAGCAACAGATGGCTTACAACATGCTGATGGAGATTCCGCCTCCGCTGCTATACCGAGTCCAGCACCACTACAATTCCCACTATGAGAAGTTTGGAGACTTTGTCTGGCGCAGTGAGGACGAGCTGGGCCCCAGGTGAGAAGTCTTGGATGACGGCACTGTTTTTCTCAGACAGGCTTAGAAGATTCTTCAGATATTGTTCATTTTTACAGCTGTCTACAGATTTTATGTGCAACAGTTGTTTTCTTGAACTTGTTTTTTTACCAAGTCTGGCACTATTTATCCATGTTCTCTTGTCATCGTGCTTGATGACGTTGTGTTGTTTAGTATCAATTACAGTCATACTGAGGTTTCTTACGTAATAATAGCCAAAGCTGTCTGAGCTAGTGTTTCCAGATTCAAACCATTCAGCCAGCTTTCATGGCATTGTCTGTCCCTTCTCTGCCACGCTCCCGCCCACCACGCAGGAGCTCCATTTCCCAACACATACATTTACTAAAAAGTACTTCTACTGAAAGGCAAGTGTGTAAGGTCACTGTAAAAACTCTGGGGTTACAGTCGCTTCTCACATCACCATGGAAATGCCAAAACAGTGTTTGACAGCTACTCAGCTAACACTAACTCAACTTCCAACTCCATTTCCTCTTTGAGGAAAAAAAATTCTTGTGTGTCCACAATTTACCACTCTGACATCCCATCACCCATGACCCTCTTTACAACACCCTATGATGGTTTGAACAGACGTGATGTTACAACACAATGAGAACAAAGAGATGCATAAAGATCAACAAAACAGCAGGAGGGGGAGCATAAACAATTCAAAGTATACAAGAAAAACATTCATAAGTCTGACGTTGGTCCAGCTCTGAAGATAACAACACGACATTCTAAATTACAGCCCAGTGTTTTGGTTTGTCCACCCCCACAGCCTGGAAGCACTCCTTTTAAGCCATAAATAATATAATAATTGAGGAATAACTCCGGTCTGTAGGAAGATTATGCTTCTCTCTGATTGGTGAAGGGGTGTGGGAGGCACAGGTTGGCCAATGAGACTAAGAATGGTGATTGGAGTGGAGTGATTGGATGGTATGTTTGTGTATGCGTGTTTGTGTGTGGGCAGCTGCATGGGGGGTGGAGTGGGGGGGTGGTGGTGAAGCTTTTGGATGAGCGAGTGTGGATTATTTACTGTCTGAAGTTGGCAGGGTTGAGCCTCATTGCGGTAATTTACAAGCAGGCTCTATTGATGGTGCCTTTTTAAAGGTAACAGAATGGCCAAGTGAAATGTAAGCACAGTCAGCGCTCCTCCAGGAGCCGAGAATCCCAGGAGACCCCAAGTCCACCATTGTTAGAAGTGAACACTGACTCCTGTCATAACTGCATTGTTCTTCGGACATGTTTGCCACTGTTTTTTTGGCACCTTGCTGTGAACACAACTATTATCTTGTACTGCATTGTGGTGTCCCTGAGTTATTTTTAGTTGGTCTGAATTCCCTTAAAGCTTCTGTTGAAATCTATTGAAATCAAATCTTACTTTATTGAGTCTAGTTTTAGTGGTGCCTTTTTGGCAGTTTGTCTTTTATCATTAAGAATGACCATAAATAAGTTTAATTTGTCCTCAGCTCACGTGATTTCAGGCCTCCCTTGATAATGTGTTTGGTATTTTGTTGTGTCAGACATAAGAATTTAAGGGAAATGAGAAAATGCCCCCCACCCACCCTTTTCAGCAAATAAGTGAAAAGGATGTCTGTACTTCTTGCTTTAACTAAAGACAGATGTTGATGCTCAGCACTGCCTTTCAAAACAAATGGAATTTTGCTTTTCTCTGTGCTTGTTTTCCTTATTTTAGCATCTGTGTAAGCTTGAGCAGTGTAGGTGTGTTTGTGTGAGTGCGAGCGGCATCTTTTATAAATTGACATATGGCTCCATAATGTCATAAAACTCAGCTACACACTCTGGACTTAAAGTTCTTTGTTTAACTCACTCTGGACAGCTGCCTCTGGTGTTGTGTTAAACGGGAACCGCTACATAAGAATTCAAAATGCCATTGCATGTCATGGTCTGGCAGTTCCATCAGAATGACGGGATACACGCTGTTGCAATTCTTTGAATTCTGGTAGCATTTGCAACGTTATTCTCGTGCAGACATAAAGCATGTGGAGCTGCAGATCAATGCCATTTGTATTCATTGCAGACCTCGCAAAAAGTGAATTAAATACTTTTGGTTTTCTTTTTAGAACTGGCTAAAATTCGGGATCAAGTCTTGAGCTTGTTCTAGTGTAAACTAGAAAAGCACTCGGACACCACAGACCTCTGCCAAGCACCTCAGTTTCCCCATACATTGATTCACATTGTTTCATATTAGAAATCTGTATCTCTAATATTAAATGTACAGTTAACCGAAACGTAAGGGTAACCGATTTCTCTGGAAAATTGATAAAAACCGATAAAATTCTGAATCTGATCCAGATGCGACTGATTGGTGTGATAAAGGTGCCCACTCTACATAATTGTGTCTAATTTGATAAACAGCTGTCAATAATCAGCAGAGATGAGCAACAACTTTTAAAGCTCTATTTACCACAATGTTACCAAAAATTTCAACCAGAATCTTTTCCGAATCATTACCAAAAATTCGATAAACGCCGGCAAAAACATAACCTCCTTGGTGGAGGTAATTAGTGCCAATTTTGTTTGCAATTACTTGTAGTTTGCGTCAATTTATGCCATAGCTGTTAGCAACAGATTGTGTTTTTGTTTAAATAACTTATTTTGTCACAAACACATGTTTAGTTGATGTCAGTGGAAAAAAGGTTACCAAAATGATATTTTTGTGGTTTTGTTTACCCTCGAATAGAAAAGCCAACTTGATACTACGCAGAGTGGAGAAGATCAGTCTCTACTGCCGGTCCCTCCTGCGCAGCACCCACATCCAGAGCCGCACCGATACCATGGCATACGTTTACTGCCGGGGGGAAGATGGACGACCGTCCGGCAACATGTGGCACGGATCTTTACATGACAGTCGCACCTCGTGCATGGAGAAGCTCATTTCTGTACAGCGCAACACATACAGCAACACCAAACTACGATGAGACAGGAGGTCAGAGACGAGAACTTTTTGTTTTTTTCTGCAAAATGGCATCCTTGATTGATGTACCTCTTCAGTACACGCTGCAGCAGGTGTCTCTCATGTGACTGGTGTATTTTTGAAAACCAGGAGAGAACAAAAAAAGATAAAACCTCAGAATTCACTGGACGTTGTGTTAAGGTTACCAGGAAAAAAACAAACAAACTTATTTTTGTGTGGCCTACTTTTATTATGTGACAGAAGATTATTTAAAAGAAAATCCTTGGAGAAACTTTGGACATATTTCTCAACTGCAAAATGCCAGTGATTGCACATATCAATGAGAACCTGCAGTGTGGAACATGTAAAATATTCTTCAGCCACAAGAAAACTGGTTGGCTTAAATACTTTGAATGTAATATTGTAGTTCCTTTTTTGGTGCTTTGATGCTTACCTGGAACACTGAAAAAGAGAGAAAAAAAGGAAAAAAAATAATAATATAACTTATTTGCCTTTACTACTTTCTTTTGAA
>JAVQJX010118262.1:0-16763 GCA_036025115.1 Ambassis agassizii | reverse complement strand
TTTAGTTAACAGCAGCCAGAATTAGCTGATTGTTACATGTTTTTTAAAATCCTTTCAAACATTATTTTATCTTTTTTAAACATTTCCTTCAGAAATTGTATTGAATGTTAGGTTTGCTTGAATGAATGTTGAGAAATTATTTTTTAATTTTTTTTATTAAAAAATACAGCCATATACTGTATGTTAGTATCTCCAATATTACCATTTTTCAGCTATACAGGGTTGAACAAAATATCTTGCGTTGTGCTAATGGCAAAATTGGCTTAATGAGCCCAAAGAGTAGGGGAGCAGACTTCAGTTCAGTTTGTGGTATTTAAGTCTAATCTACTGTGATAGTAGACCTACATAAAATGTATTATATATTGTCAATACTGCAATGTCTGAAATTGTGAAAAATCTGATCTGATCATTCCAGTAATATTCCCCTTCTTACATGCAGCAGTAAATAGTCTAGCTTTTGCCTTCCTTTTTTTCCCCCAAAATTCATAGTAGTCTTGCACAAGTCCATCATATATGCATTTCTCCTTTGCACCAGTGTTATGGGCTCACATCTCTGCTCCAGCTATGAAAACTGTCAGTTTATTTATGCATGACATAGCAGGCCACAAACTGGCAAGACTGTGAGTAGCAGGGCAAACCTTGACTGACATATTGTATATATTCTGCTAAAAATTCTATGAGCGTATCCCATTAGAGAATGCTGTATTAAGGTTGTGTTCATTTTGTAACATCTCAGTAGTTGTGCAGAAATGTTTCATTGTGTGACTTCAAAGCCAGTCTTCAAATCATAATGATTCTAGAACAGGTGCACAGCTTAGAGGAGGTATGCTGCTGTAACATTCATTTTCGGATGGAGATAGTATCTGTCCATAGAGGCACAGCGGTTCTTCATCATTTCAAATGACTTCCAAAAAGGAGAGCTGTGCCGTCCGTACAGCTAAAACGTAGCAGGTGCATTGCTAAATATATATTAAAAAGTCCCTTACTCTGCAAGTTGCTGTATTCCCGTGGGCTTCTTGCGCTACTGATCTCTCTGCCTGGTATCATCCGTTTCTGGTTGTGAGTGTTCCGAGCGATTCCTAATTCCTGTCTCTGGTTAGCAGGGCGCCCCAGAGACTCCTGATAATGAGCTTGGAGGTTTAAAAAAGTGGAGTGCCAGTCCCAGAAGGTGTTGTTGAGTTATGGCTTGGGGTGGGGTGGAGGGGTTCCACAGAGCCTCCAGAGACCCAGTTAGGGCCTAACCTTTGGCAGCAGACATATTATTTCCCAATTTGAAAGGAAAGCTGTGCCATTTTCAGATACAGCTAATTGACACTCAGTGGAGAAAGACTTGAGAGTGAAACATTTTTTTCATTATTAGTGCAGCAAAAAGGTATTAAATGTGATATAAGCACCACAATTTAAAAAACTGACCACAATATTAATTGTATAAAAAATAAAGAATATAAATACTTGTTTGCATAGTTATTCCACAAAAATAACAATTTATCTTTCTCTATCATTTATAATTTGTGTGTGTTCAAAATTTTGCAGCTACAGCTTTCGCCATATTTGTGCATGGCTGCCACAATGACAGGAGTTATTCTCCTCTTTAATGAGATTACTGAAACACGAAAACACAGTGTTCATCAGTGTTTGAATGAACATAACACAGTGATAATTTATTAGTGAGCATCCAGAGGAGGTACTGTATGTGAGATGTGTGACATTTCCTGTCCACTACTGTCCTCATTTCACATATCCTCCATAACGTCACACGGCTTAAGTAGTCTTTCGTGTGCTAGTTTAGCTTAACACTCTGCATTAAACTGTAATCAATGTAATCATTTTTTAAACATTCCGATGAATGTTAAGCTTGGATCATCTTACTGCAATTATGTAAAGCACCATTTAACAGAGTTATTGTATGGATTTATAGAATGAGTCCCATTTGAGCAGTCAGGTATCCCTTTAAGAAAAACTAAATGTTTCAGATTTGGATGTGTTCCTTTACTCTGCTGCATCTTTCAGAGGGCTGTCTGTGTGATTTCGTTTTCTTTTTTATGTGGTTACCTAAATATTACACGGATCTCTTTGATGAATAATTCCTCTTGAATACCATCTTCCCCTTTAATGTTGCCTTTTCGTATTCTACTCATACTTTCCCTTTCAACATGAGCAAGAACAACTGCCTCCAAATCAAATAGTTGCTATCATGGATAAATTGACTGACTGTAGCCAGTGCACCTCGACATACTCATCCAGACGCCTCAATTTGTTGACTCCTTTCTGTGTTTGATGCATTTAATTAATGACAAAAGAAAAGTAGTAGAGCTGTCTGTAAAGGTGAGGTTGTGTAACTTTTGTGGCTTTACTTAATGAGGCTAATTATCCATTGTGGATGTCCAATTCTATTGGGCCTTTCTTTTGATTGCTTTGATTAATTACAACATACTGAGTGCTGCTCTTATAGCCTATTAGAATGGGAGGGAATGAAAAAGCACTGCAGCTGAAGGTGAAGTAGCAACGGACCTGCAGCCAGGAGAGTGCTCCACATCAGCTCTTTAAATTTAGGTATTGTGCCATTTAGTAAAACTCTCACTTTGTCTCATCACATTAGTTAACATGTTACACCATTATCATTTCCAGTTTTTCTGTAGAGTCGATGTTTGCTTTTGCTTTCATATTTTGACATTTTGACTTTTCACTTTGTTCCTCAAAATTCATTTGTTAATATTTCTGAATATTTTGCTGAGCTGTTGTAGATGGGTGAGTAATCTACACGGCTTCAGTGGCACAACAGAATTTCAGAACAGGATTTTTTTTTCTCCACCTCACCAAGAAAGTAGTGTGAGATGCCTTAAGTCATCAGCTGTGCTGATGTTAGCACAGGATCATCACTTCCTCTAAGCCCAGTAGCACATTGCAGCTGGCACGTCACTCTTAACTGCATAAATCTGTGCTCCGTTACGCTCCCATGTCCCAACTTGGAGAACCGTGAGTAATGGGATTGTCACAGGGCCTGGCCACCTTTCAGGTTTTGCACGTTCCATGAAAACTTTGAGCTGGACAATTTAATGTGATTGGTTGGGGCAGTTTTGCCTGGATGCCATTTGGATGTGGTTTTGAATGACATAATCTCATTTTACTGTGATGCCAATGAAATGATGTGTACAATGATGATTAAATGATTAAATATGGGACTGTGTTCTACTCTGCAAAATATGATTGGAATGAAAAGAAATGATGACGGGCTCTATTATTGCAAATCAGAGATCATCATATCAATCCATATCATGTACCCTTCAAAGACAGCTAGTTGGACGTGACTCAAGCATGCATATAACATCAATGTAGCAGAAAGTAGCAGAAAATGTGTCTCCACAACCATTTGGCTCCAGCATAGTGTGGAAAATTGTAATGAAGAGAGGCAAGTAAGGGGGAAAAAAATCTTGACCTGAATTTTGTTGGTTTGGTGACAATGAGAAAGATAAATGCTTGTGACAGTTGTGAATGATGTTCTGCCAAGGGCCTGTGAGCTGTACTGCGGCTAAATTGACACCGTTGTCAAACACACTTTTCACAATGCCCAAACCTCCTGTGAACCATCTAATATTGTAAATGGGAACCCTAATTCTTCATTAATTTGCAGGAAAAAGGAGATTTGGTCATGTAATTTTCTCCTCACTGGCTGTTTTGAAGATTCCAATAACCCAGCATTTACAGTTGACTGAGTGAGAATTGCTCCACCCCCTCCACCCCCCATCCCGTAGCCCCTCTGCTCCTCCACTTTTTACAACATCGACACACTGGCTGTGAAACCTACTGATGCTTATAGCCAGACTTATTGCCATGGTTATCTTTAATGACTTTGAAATGTATTGGCCTCGTTAATAAGCGGCGAGGTTATCAATTCCTCTAATTAGGCTGCATGCTCCCCGAAGAAATTTCACATTAAAGAGCCAAAAGATGAGTCGAGCGAGGGACGCTGTCTGGCGAGGGAGGGGGGTGGAGGGTTAGTGATGGTGTTTGGAGCTAAAATTCAAAGTCTCCTACCCTGGCTGGGAGGATTAGCATGAAATCATTGTGCTCTCCCCAACACCACCCAGTTTCAATACAACACCCCCACCATGCTCAGCCCTCAGCAGCACCTTCTTCCTCTGCTCCTTTAAAACGACTGTTTCACTTACACATTATAGCTATCAGCGGGTGCGTGTATGTGTGTGGGGTATGGGGTTGGGGTAATCACAGTCGGGCATGGCTGGGTGGCGGTAATGGGACATGAGCGCTGCTGAGGTGTGTAATATGATCAGGAGTTACTGTCACAGAGCACTGATGTGCATATCTCAGGCTGACATGTTGAGGCCGCAGCGAGGCCATTTGGATAAGCTTTATGTGGCGTTCCAGAGTAGCTTCAGTCAGCTGCCAGTAAGGAATATTGGCCTTTTAGATGAAATGGATGCCTGCTTTCTGTCTTTGTCACTTCTCTCAGTCTGTGTACTTGGCAGCTCTGAAATAGTCAGATGTACAGCACAGCTCAGAATCTCAGAGCCTGTTATTTATTTAGGGTGGACTGCAAATATAACGATGATGATGATCATTAAGAGGCATATTAAATAAAGTGATGATTAGCGTTTATAGTTATCTAACAATTGCTCCACCCTTAGAGGCAACATTAGATTGTATTATGTCCATATTTATTTCATTACTACAGTATCAATAGATCAACTTGACTTGCAATATACAGTGTAAGAACAAAAACATTTGGTTTCTGACTTATTGATTATAATATATTTAATTTCATGGATGGGCATCAATACTGTGCATTCACTTTCTCACAGTTGTGCTGCCGTCCACACACACGTGGAAGTAGAGATTAGCTATAAATGGCTCTGATTTATTTGTGCCACAGCCCTGCAGCCAGACTAAGCTTCCTGCAAATTTATAGCCAAATGTCACTTTTACATGATGGGTTTGTAACAAATATCTGCTGCATATTGTTAAATTAATCTTCCATTTAAAATTAATGGAGTTAGACTCCCCAGGTTCAATGTAATTTGGTGTTCACGGGCAGCATGTAACGCACTGTGAATACAGAATGAGTTGAGGCCAAACGGCCTAATCTTCCATCACCTTGAACCTGAGAGGAGAGGACGCCTCATCCAGCAGTGGCTAATGAGATTGTGCTCACCTCCCAGGAGAAAGAGAGACAGGGAGGGAGGTAGGGATTGGTGGGGGGGAGGGCATGTTAGAAAGATGGAGGAAACGAGGATGGATGCATCACAGTAGAAAAGGAGGAACAGGATATGAGGTGAGAGAATGATGGTGGAGTGCTGAAAGAGGAACGTAAAAAGGAGGGTGGGAGATATATAGAGCAGTTGCCTGATAGCAGCTTGTAGTTTTCCACCATGCCTCGCCACTTGTATTATTTTCCTCAGCTCAGAGTCCTGCTGTAGGACGTGGCTGATGTATGTATGAGAGAGCGGGGGCATGTTCAGATGAAATGAATTCTATATCATTATTTCACAATCCTCACCTGGCCCTGACAAAGACAGAGGACATATTTCATGGTTAAGGATGCAGTACTCAGCGGGGGTGCCTGTCTCTCCATTATTCATAAAATGAGAAAAGGTTCCCCTGTGCCAGCCAGGCCATATTATTGTCAAAGAAACCACAGGGAATAGCTTTCTGCTGCCACACGCAGCGCTCTCTGCATGTCTGTTTCTTACAGGCTTATATTCCCGTTTCAGTGGAATCAGGCAGCTTTCATGTCTGCACTTAAGGAAATGTGAATTTGATGACAAATTCCATTCTGCAGAATAAAACCAGAATCATACACACAGTGAATTTCTCTAATTCCTACTTCTACCATTACATTGACTTGTCTTTGCAAAGCATCGCCCTCCAGCAGTTGGTGTCAGTAGTGTGAGCCAATCCAAAGATTGCACTCTGCCAGCATTTTAGGGCTCATATGGTTGGTTTTGGATGGGGATGGATGTGCTCTGGCCAACTACGTGGATTAGCAGCTCTGTCCAGTACAGAGCAGCGCTCCATCACAAGATTGTCCCATGGTAAACACCATGTCATGCATAACAGAGACATCACTCTCATCTGTGCTACATAATTGGAGAAGAACATTTTTTTGCCTCCATAAAGTAATCAGCATGTATGTGAACATAGTGCATGATTACTGAAGATTGCCTTTCTTAATGGGTTGAATTAGTAATTATTTTTTTTAAGTTTAGGTTTTGTGTTGCTGGACTCAGAGCTGGTATTTAAATACCCAGTGTTTATGTCATCTTTAAAATGAAACTGCAACTTGTCAGCATGGGAGTCAAGACCATGGTGTGGTCCTACTGCCGCGACTGCAAATCAAAACATACAATCTGCACCGTATCTTTGCACTCTATCATCTATGATTCTTTGCACCTTACTATTATTCTATTACATATGTCTTACATTGTAAAGTGTTTTTAATCTTTATAAAAACAGGCATATATTTTTAAAGAATTCTTTGGCCATTGATTTGTTCTATTGTTTATGCATAAAGCCTTGTTGCTATTGACAGCCCAACAAATGCACTCACAAATGAACTGTGTCTGAAGATGTTCCGTGCACATGTTCAGGACGTCCAATCCATGAACAGAACACACCTACCAGATGAAACCAACCTAAAACAAAATAATGCAGCACAAAGATTGTTGATGTATATAAAGCATATAAATGCACTCCTGAAGTCATCATTTTTAGATGAATGGATCCTTTATATAATTCAACAATGGTCCATTGAAATATAAGACTTTTCAGTCTAAAATAATTATCATCCATGTAGTTTAATGGTGGCAGTTGTTTATAATATCCACAAGCTTTCAAATAATGATAGGGCTGAGGTACTGTATGTGTACATCAGCTTGGACCATTGCTGTTTACCTCTACCCCTGTTTTTAATCAGTTGGCTAATGATATACTAATACTATTATTAATCTCTGCCCAGTTCCACATGCCCTCCCTCACTCATCATTAATACATTTTCATGAGCTCATTGATTAATTCTTTTTCTTAATCACCTGCTCATTTGATCACACCCTCAGCACTTTGTTCTCTCACTCCCTTTGCTTGTTTTTAATTTTTCTTGGCTGGTACATACTAATTCACCACCTGCACACTCATTTGTTTGTCCATTCTTTCATTGATTGCATTGATCTGCTCTATTGATCTAGTGCTCTCATTTTTCTCATGCCCACGGGTAGTCAATGTACCCTTGTGTTTGCTAATGTTGTTTAGAAGCAGAGCAGCATGTCAGCAACCTAAAGATGCTAAATACCAAAACACCAAATGTAGGTGAAATATGCACATAGTTGAATTGGCTGATGCAAATGAAATAAAATGTTTGTGAAACACAACATAAACTCCAGAATCTCGTCATGGTGATCTTGCATGCCTCTTGGCTCAGTGTCATACCTGTCCTGTCTGAGCGATGGAGGGCCTCACTGCTCCTCTCTTTAGGGATTTATATATCAATCGTTCAGGCACACAGCATTTAGCCAGTGAGAATTGATCAACAAATAAGCTGCTGTTGACTAGCTTTAAAAAAAAAAAGGTTAAAGATTTTACACACAAAAAAGATCAGTAAGCTTCACACAGATAAACGGAGCCCCTCCCCTACTGCTTTTACTCTGCCTCCCTAGGCCAAAATGTATCGAGTGGGCTGTAGGGTTATAAAGTTCCAGCTGGCAACATTTGTTTAATTACTTAAATCCATTCGATCAAAGCTCTTCAAGCAATTATGTCAGTGCTTTCAAGGCCCTAACACAGCAATAAATGGATTAATTCAGCCGGACTTGCACACAGCAAACATTCCCCTTTACAGGGTCAAATGGGGGTTAGTAACAAGTGAGCTCAATGTGGGGGCGTTGTATTGAATTTACAAGTAAATGTGCATTGCGAGCATAGGCTGCTCATCAGTTCCAGGCATTCACAGAGAAAAGTAACCTTGAGGTTATTCCTGCAATTGAGGTTGTGTTGGGGTCGACACTGAGAACAGAGAGAAGTAACATTTACCTAAAAGCTTTTAAACCATATCTGATTGTCTGTCATAGCCACTGATGACTCAGGGAGACAGAATGAAGCTGTTAGGTGGTGCATGATGTGTATCCCTGTCAGGAAACAAATGCTATACGTATTGTTTGTACTCAGAATCTTTCACTATTTATTCTGCAAGAAAAAGATCCAGCAAGTCCCACATATTCCAGAGTGAACTTTGAAGAGCAACAGTTGGTTTGTTCTGTTGAAGATGTGCCTGCATTGTAGTCATTGTGTGATAACAGAGGCAGCAGAAGCAACTTCATGTGCAAGGTTCTTTTAGGCTACTAAAACCTATACAGGTTTTACTCCATCCTCTACAGCATGTGCCAGAATAAATTCAACAAAGATTTACTAAAGAAACTGGAGCACAATGGAGTAGTGTTTGATAGGTGCTATCCAAGGAAGGTAAAGACCTCAAGCTTCCTTTTTCATCTTTTCATCTTTTCATCTTTGGCAATGTTCTGTTATGCTTTGTAAACTAAGCACTGGCTTTTGTGTTGGAAATTCCTTGAATTGTAATTCAAAATGTATAGTTAGGGTGTTGTAATGAAGATGTTTGTTTTTACAGCACAGAATAATTATTTGATTTGAGGTGGTAAACAAAGTAAAGTTATGGTATACTTTTTTAAACAGCTTCCTGACATTCAACGCAAAAATGCAAAAACAACACTGAAGTCATCAGTTCAACACCAATTATCCATGGGCCTGTGGAGGCTTCAAATGATGAAAACTTCATTCACGTAGCAAAAAATGCAACAGTAGCGCAGTACCCCTATGCTATGCTAATGTCTTGATCAGGGTATTTTATCGAAAATGTCCTCTTGGATGAACTAGGCTATATAGTTTATTGCTGTGTAGGTGTGAGTAAGAGTGTTACCTGGTTGACTGACGAAGCTTTGAAATTTGAGCCGGTCAGGTTTTCCTTTGAATTGCTTTTGAAGTGCCTTTTTAAATATTCAAAGATAGCCTCAGAGTTCAAGCTCAAAGCTGCTAACTAGCACAGAAGCTTAGTTCATACAGTGCCCTTGATTCTGCTGAGTACTAAGTCAACATTAGGTATTGTTTTCAAGTTTCTCATGAATACTACAGTATATGCTGTGTATTTTGGAGAATTCTTGCTGGAGGCTTTGAAAGCCATACAAAGAAATGTTTCTTTGTTGTGTTTTTTTGTGAGCATTTTCAATGGAGATTTTTTTTGTTTCCTTTTAAATGTTTTTTAAAACTCTCCATTGATATGATCAGACTTTTTCTATCCACAGGCCTTCAACTTACCACTTTTACCTTTTCCCCAAGGCCTCACCTTTGACTCCCTCTCTGTCTTACATCTTTACAGCCCTAGGCTCTACCTAGGGCTGTTTTCAAATACCATGTGAACAGATGTAACCACAATGCTGCCTAAACTGCCCAACACATCATTTATTTGGTTTTTTTGGTTTATTTCTACATTTTGAGCATGCTTCAATTTTCTGAATTATTCACATCTTATATTTACATAACGTTCCACCTGAGACAACATAAAATTAATGAAGGTTGATGCGTCTCTTGCAGTGTAGCCTCATCACTGACATCATACTGAATGTTATGAAAACTTCATTAGATTCAGCTCTTATAAAAACTTTGATCACTGCTCAGTCAACTCGAAATATGCATTCATTAAATAATACTGAAATCAAGATATATATGCTAGTACAGCACGTCTTATTTAGAGGATGAAGTCATCAACTCCTCAGTATCTTCCATGGAAACGTATCACCTCTCTAAAGCCTTCGTCATGGAATGGGGACAGATGAATAAATGTATCTCCTCACTCAGTGAACATATGATAGCATCAGCTCCCATCAAATTTAACTTCATTCATTTTTCCCATTTACTCATTTAATCTCTTTTTCTCTTTCTTTTCCAAGCCTCACAACTTTTGATTTAATGACCTGCTTAATGATTGGCTCTTGTGGGAGTTTCCGAAGACTAAGTGCAGATTCACATTTTAAAATGCAGGCTTAGCAGTGGCAATCTCCGCTGCCAAGAATGGATTTTCCCTGGTGCCCTGATGGTGAAGTAGTTAAGCTCCTCGTTGTAGCCCATCCAAGTCTTTATGCTCTGCTCTGTATTCCTCCTTCACAATCTGTCTTTCTCTCCGTAATAAAATACCAGAGGAATCACTGAGTTTTGTCATCCTGTTTGACGATTCTACCATTCCTTTTGGTTGTTGGGGAAGACCTGAATTGATTATAAGAATACCTACTGAGGAAATATTAATGAGCTGGGTCTGCAGCACATGCGGAATGTAAATTCCCCACAGAGGAAGGAGGTATTGCATTGCATAATGTGAAGACATTCTCCTCAGCTCACACTGGAATCAAAAGAAACAGGAGGAAGGGGTATTGAAACATTTATGAGCTGTGACAGATCTGACCTAGGGGAAAACCTCCTGGATCTGATTGTAGAACTTGGAGTGGATCTGCTGTGCCCCAAGATGCTTGGAACAGCTACAATTAAACCAGGGGCCTCAGTGGCTTTCTTAATTTATACCCCTTGTTGCTGACGCATGCTCCTGTCCAGTGGAAAATACTGCAGCCTCCTCAAGTGAATAGCTTGCGGGTGACAAATAGCTCATGCTTTACACTCCATTTGGTCTGAGGCAGCTCACACTCTCCTTCCTGTCTTCCCTGCTTCCATCCTTGAGGCTCCATCATACCCTGCCCCTCCTGTTTCCTCTCCAGGTGCTGACCTTTCAGATGATTCCTCTCCCAGCCTCCCTGGCCAGTAGCTCCCCTGGGAGCTATAATGGACTCAGTGTTAATTGCCTGTTGAAGGACAGAGGCAGTTCTGCACAGGCTGATTGCAGACTCCCTTGAGAGTGCAGCTGTCTGTTTGTGTGATTGTTGCTCTAATGCAGCATGGCTAGAAAATCCACCCAGTATGCCCCAGCACATAGTGCTCATATTACACGCAGATTTACTGAAAAATAGTTACTGAAAAATATCAGGTTTTGTACTGTGGAGTGAAACCAATTGGTACAAGAATTTGTGTACATTTATATGCAGTTATATTCACCCCCACAATGTGACTCTGGATGTGGTTCTCATGAACATGGCCTCCCCTTGTGGCCTGGATGTCAGACTGATTCACAGCCACAGACAGGAGGCAGAGAGAAGATTTACCACCCACTCCATGTATTATTTTTTTGAGTCTTCCTTCAACCAACTGATTCTCTGAGGGTCGTTGAATAATTGTCACTCTGCTGCCATTTTCATGGATAAAGATACTAGTCCATACATTTAGTTAAAAGGCAGGTTGAAGACTTAATACCATGCAATGTCCAATAAACTAAAAGTAATTGAAAGGCAGCGTTTTCCTCCTCCAGAATATTTAATTGTGATTTGACCAGCCTTAATAAGCCATATGACCTTTGACCTCAGGACTCTCTCTCAGCCTGCATAAGGAGCTGGCTGAGTGATGAGCTTTTAAGAAAATGGAATAGCCAGGTGAAAACTCTCCACTCTTCACCCCTGCACCTAAAGAACAGCCTCTGTGTATATGGCCTATGGCTGCACCTTGATCTCTGTGGTTTGAAGTTGAAAGTAGGTCCCATGGCCCTGGCGGCCAGAGAGTGATTCCTGCCAGATAAGGACCACCTTTCATCCCCTGCACATCTCTGAGCTGTGCTGTTATGGTGAGGCTGATTTGCATGAGCAGCCTGCCTCCTGGGCAGAACAGGCGAAGAGATGCCCATGCTGGGGATTTATTTTGACATGCTGCCAAATTCCTGCTAGCCATCACTGTGAAATTTGTAAAGAATTCTGAGAATTCAATATTGACCATAACAGCTACAAATGTGTTGCCATGCCTGTGAAGGAAATGATAGTGTATGTGTGGGCTTTGATAGTGTACACCATTTTTGACTGACCAACAAATAAACAAGGAAGCTAATAAAATAAAGCCTATTAAAGGAACTTATTTCATGTCTGCACAGCTGACAGTTAACATATTCTATAGTTCTAACTTGTTTATATCCATGTAGTATTCATTATGAGGGCCTCTGGCCAACGTCATCATTTTTAATATGCATATCTTTCCACGGGAGAGCAATACTAAGTGCCTGAAAACAAGCTCAAGTCAACTGGAGATGCTTAATGTTTTCAAAATCCGTTTTGGTTAAGTGGACATGATAAATCATTTCCATTACACACATGACTAATTTTTTTTTAATTTAGCCAGGGATTCAATTAGCTGGTGTCTGACGGGAGGACTGTGGGAGGAAGAAAGGTCCACCATGCTACATACAGGAGCATAATCACATTAAAAAGCCATGAAGGAGCCCTTGTTAAGACCAAGAAATCACCTTGAGTTAGGAAAAGAATAATTTGAGACTTCATAAACCTCATGGGTAAATTCAGCCACAAGCCGCTTTAAACTTAAAGCTTAATGGTTCCTAATATTTTATTGTTGATGGATTATTTTGCAATTATATATAATGGGTATGGAGGATCTGTTCAGAGTCCAGTTTGGCCTTCATGTCAGTATAAACTGCATGCTTACACAACTTACAGACAATCCCTCATCCTTTGTGTCAGCATTGTTGTAGTAACTAAGAAAGTCTTGAAAGGAAAATGATTTGTTTTCTAGTGATTGCATGCTTTGGTGTCTAGCACTTCTTTTTCTCCTCCACACAAAGCAAATTGAAGTAACGGTTGTCGATCAGGAGAAAGCGGAGCAGAGGTTGACGCCTTTTTGTCTTTAATCAGCATTACCACGCCTGTTTAGTTTTTGCTTAAAGCTGTGGAATCCATCAGCAGCTTTTCTTAAGAACTATAAGAAAGCTAATAGCAGGTGGCGGTAGGTGTGAAATGGGCCTTTGGAAGGGGCAGCCACAGAGAGGATAATGCAGCCATTCAGGCACTCTCTAGCAGGGGCCCCCTTTGTGCCCAGAGCAGACATGCTAGTTCACTGGGGCTCCTGAAAGGTTCCATTTTGTTCAATTTGTCTAAAAGCCGCTGACTTATGTGACAATTTAAAGACTGTGGATGTTAAAGTTTCCTTAACCCACCGACTACTGAATACCTGCTTTTTTTTTTATCCTGCCCTGTGATCTGTCTGCCATTCCTCACATGACCGTGCTGGAAAGCAGAGTTGAAAGCTGCAGAGAGGGACACCCTGATGGGAGCTCCTCATACATGACCAGGGCACTCAGAAGAGGCCCAGATGACTTTAATTCTGTGGAAAGCGTGAGAACTAGAGAAGGACTGAAGGTTGAATTAAGTTCCCGGGTTAGTGCTGGCAAATGTATCTATTTCCACATGAGGTATGAATTATTCAGTAACACAGCAAGCTAAATGTGACTCGTGATTTCTTTTAGTGTACAGCAAAGCACGGTCACATCCCTGAGACGTGTCTCAGTACTCTTCATGTCCTCATGGGTATGGTAAAGATCCTTCATCAACAATGCAAACTGTGTGGTCTTACACACACATTCTGCTCTATCGGTGTTTCATAACTTGAAACTGATATTAGTATTCAACTTGTCAACAGTGACACAGTCAGTAGATTATTGAAGAAGGTCCCAGTGCATTCAAAGGTCTTGACACAGATACAGCAGCCACACACACATTAAATGTAGATCATTTCCACAGAGTCGTGTCCTCCTCTCTGCTTTTTGATTAATTATTACTGGCTAACCATAGAACTGTCCCTGATGCACATGCAGAACAAGAGCCCCACAATGGAGGTTCAGCGAATTGTTAAAAGCTATTATGTCTTTGGAATGAAATGAACACAGAGTCAAAGGTAAAGCACTATCCTGAGAAACAATACAGGAGTTCAAGGTTTAAATAGAGTAAAACACTTAGGGGGTGATGTCTGGTGCTCAGGAAAGGACACCTTAAGAACAGAGTGTGATAAATGACTTATCAGTGCATCTGTGTGATGACATTTCATATAAGAAATAATATTATAAGGGTAATTGGGACTGCTTGTAGCCAAACATCTAAACCACTTCACACTCGACACGTGTATCCTTGGGTCCTTTGTCTCCCCAAAGCTAGCTGTTGCTTTGACATATGTGACTGCCAAATAACTTTGCTCTTATTGGAAATATGATTAGCAGAATTACCACAGCTTGTTACATTTAAGTAATGGATTTGTCAGTGGTTTGTGCCTGTGAGCTCTCTCTATAGGATATGTGTCTGATCATATGACTTGAAGCCACAAACACCAAAAAAAACTGCCATTTTGCAACATTGGTATGTTGTTCAAGCTAACATACTGTAATGATGCGTGTCTGCTCTTCTTGCATCTATGGAAATGAGAAGTTGCTCCTGAATTGGTTAACTGACAGGCCTTGCGTACTCTCTGGATGTCAAGATTCATCTCAAAGGCTGAATATTTCATGTGGTAATTAAAATTTGTAGGTCAAGTCTCCTATGACACCTATTTCTACTGATACAGACAGATAAATGGTGCCCCCCTTTAATGCGCCTTTTTCACCCAGTAGAGATTTAAAGGATGAAGGGTGACATTTTCTCCCATTTTGTAAATTAATGCAATTGATCTGCCTAACAAGAACAAAGTTAGGTTTCCAAATACTGCATGATAAAGAGATTAAGCCCTTAAATGGCTTTCCAAAGGCAATCTTTATTGCAAGCCCTACCATAAGGGCATTGAACTTTCAATTAGAATTTCTAATAGGGTATTGACTGGAATGTATTAAATGTTGCTGCACAGCTATATAGATCCTTAGAGGGGCTTTTTCCTCGATCCAGGGTACATGACCCCATGAGTGAGATGCACAAACAGTCAGCCAGTCACTTGATGTGTATGCTGATAGGCTTGAGCATGTGTTTGTTCTCTTTTAGTTCACATAGTTTATTTATATTTTAGTTGTTGGTTCAGACGTATATACTTTAAACGGCATTATACTGGCCCACCTTTGTAATCTATGGTAATTTTTGCAAAGCCTTTTGATTCTTGTTTCATTTTATTTGTGGTCAGGATTTTTTTTGTCCATGTCAGCTCAGTTCATTCTTTTTCTTGGCTGAGCTTTGATGTTGCTCCAAGATTCTTTGTTAGTTTTAATTTCCAAGGTTCTTTGTATCCAAGCACATGAGCTGTTTCTGATTTTCTGTGATTGATCTCAGGGTCTAAATCCGATTTAATTGCCTCTAATTCCATATTAACTGTTGTCAAAATATTTTTACATGTCATCCTAATTCAGTTTGCCGCTCCGAGAACAGCATGGTCAAGGAATGTTACATCTGTTTTTCATTGTCCCTGCATCCTGCTCTTCTCTGCCTCTCACTTTTTCCATCTCTCAGCCGTAATTTTCTCTCTTTGTTTTTGCCAGCCTCTCTTTCTGTTATATACACATTGTAGCTGCAGGTGATTATAAGCTTTGAGAAAGCTGCATCAGGATACAATTTGTCAGGGCCTAACAGCCCATTCTGTTCTGAGGGGTTAACATTCTGTTTGTGTTACAGTGCATTCAAACTCTAATTAAAACAACATTACATTCCCCATCTGCCAATCTCCCATAATCTTCTTTAATTGCTGTAATTAAAGTATATTTACATGTGCAAAATACTTGTAATTTAGCAAATTGCACTCTACACTCTGCACATTTAATCAGTGGCGCTGCAGTGGAATGGATTGATTTCAATGTTTTGATTTCAGCGGTGGGCTGGTTCTGACGGGGTAAGTGGACCTCTGCCTGAGGTCTCACAGAGGTTAGGAAAACAAGCCATTGGAGTAGTATTGTCATTGGGCTCTGATTGCAGCTCGTGTGTCTAATTATAAGCCTGAGCTCCATTGTGAAGCCAGGCAGTGCTTAGGTATGTGCATGTTTCTATGTGAGTTTCTATGTACAGTGTGAGCATTCAAACAAGCCAGTACAGCCTACTGCATTTGTAGCTCACTGCTGCTGGATTGACATAAACCATCCCCTTTCATTTATTCAGAATGCAAAGTGAATTTGCTGAGGTGTGTTTGCCACCCAAATAGAGAGAACTGAGATGAGGCGGGTAAATACCTGGGAATTAAACCTACAGCTGCCTGAGCAACTCCTGCTGTAATGAAAACGTCAAGCACCAGCTCTGGCTGAAGAGGAACAGCATGCTTGCTTGCAGATTAATGGTATTAGATAGGGATTAATCTAGAAGAGGGAATTTGTCGAGCTGTAGCTGTATATTAGCATCGCTAATAAGCTAGCTTTATAATGCCCCACATGATGACACCATATTTCAAAGACTTCCTTTGCGCATGTAGTTTATTCACCCTTTTCCATTAAATACTGAGTTTTCAGGCACTGTAAGGTCAGTGGGACAGTGGTATCTGGAAAAATGTCCCTGGTTGGCAGTCATTCTGGCCTAATTACATTTCTGTCCCAATCAGGCCAGATGGAACCAGATGTAACAGCTCAGCAGTTTAGAGTCGGGGGTCCTGCCCTGGCTGACCTCCCCTTCAACCTGCAGCCGTTGTCAGGTGGAGGCAGGTGGTGAAAGACCTGGCAGTAAGAACTGCCGCTACAGCACCACCATGTCCTGTAGGTAATTGGCATTTCCCCAAGAGTTTTCCCTGTCCTGCTAGAGCTGCTTATTAGTTTTACACCCACAGTATGCACATTATTAGGACACACCACAGAGGAACCAATTGAAAGATTTTGCAAAAGGAAAGTGTCTGTACAAAGAGCGTAGATTTAGAGATTCCTA
>JAVQJX010118147.1:0-12784 GCA_036025115.1 Ambassis agassizii | reverse complement strand
TGCTTTCTTTCAAAAAGTCATGTTGGCTGCCATGTCAGGCAGAGGATAAAAATATTGTCTCACCTTTTTGTATTTTTTTTATGGTTCAAAACATTACATTGAAAAATGTAACCATAGTGTCTTAAATGGTTGTTATTGTGTCTTAAGTAATAATGTTTATTATATTGTGAGATTTTGCTTTTGCTTGGGGTGCTCATTTTAACAGCATCACTGTGCTTCAGTGTGTGTTTGTATGTATGTGTGTGTCTTTCAGTTACACTGCTGAAAAAAAAGAGGAATGGGATTGCCATTCTCATTTGCTGCACTTCTCTAATTCTTGTTGCACGTTTAAAACTAACAGCTGCTCAGCGAACTTGGTTAAAGCCTGACTTAAACCCTCATCATCGCAGGTCTGAGCCCATGAACACTTCGAATTCCGAACTGAAGACAGAAGTCGAGACGAATGTTCACCTGCACTCACTCTCCCTATCGGACCATCAGGTTGAGACAAACTGTGAGAACTCTGTGACATTTAAGGAAAAGCAACACACAGACTCTGAGCAACCAGAGAAGATCTTTGTGGTTCCAATCCACCGACGTCCAGACCTGCTTGTCCCCTGTGCAGACCTGGTCAACTCTGAATGGCAGAGGAGTCAGGCCGCTCGGGTCCACTCCCTCCAGAAATCCTGCTCAGAGTTTCCCGTCTCTCTGGTTCTCCTGCAGGGACGCAGAGAGGCAGAGCGGCTACTCGGCCACGCCCGGCTGTCCCGGGTCGTGGGTCACAACAACAGCCTTTTTGTGGAGTCTGTAGTCGTGTCCAAGTTAGACCGAGGGAAGGGCTACGGTCGGATTCTGATGGAGGAGACTGAGAGATACGTCAAAAGTCGAGGGTTCAGGCGCCTATGCTTGACCACCCATGATAAGCAGCACTTCTACGGCCACCTCGGCTACGTGCTCTCGACGCCAGTGCAAAACGCAGGCGCCATGACGTCCTTCGTTCCCATGGAGACACTTCTGAGGCTGTCCAGAGAGACAAGCACACAAAGAGTGATGAGTGCTCAAATACCACAAACAAACAGAGATGTAGGAGGTGTCTGTCCCATCCCTCCACCTCCTCCTCCTCCCTCTATCCCTCCTCCTCCACCACCTCCTCCCTCCCTCTCTCAGCCTGCAGGTCAGATCATAGTTCAGACTCTAACTGAAACTCCCTACAGAGATGCTAAAGGAGTTCCCATTTTTTGGATGCACAAGGACATTTGACAGTTGGATGCGCCCCCTTAACTGCACACACCAAAAAAAATTGAAGTGCACTCTTGTAAAGCACCTGCATTGTTCTCATGTGGATACAGTCTGTGAAGAGTGTCAGCAGCAAACCAAAGAACTACACAATAAGCAGACGGTCTCAGTTCTATACTGCTCCTCTTAACTTATGTGACATCGAAATGTGAAATGTTTAAATGTTTAAATGTGCCTTATTAGAGTTTTGAAGATTTGTCACAACCACAGTGAGAAAATGATGTAAATAAAGAGAATTTTATGAAATATTTCTTTGGATAATGATTTTTTTAATTATTAATAATAATAAGGAAAAGGGTGGGCGCAATGATGAAAATTATATACATTTATTCAAAATACCTTCTTTTAATTTTGGCGTGTGTTTAAGAATAAAATCATTTGATTATAGTGGGTCATCGTAATAGGCAAATACAGCCCCAAATGAAAAATAACATAACTTTTTTTTTTTTTTTTTTTTTGCCATGCCACAATTTATTTATCATAAATGAAGGCAAAAATCACATGTTCATACTGCGTCCCCTCTTTCTGCTTCATAGTATGATCATCAGTCCGTGATGATCATCAGTTGTACAGACCTCTAGAAAAACAGAACTCTGTTTTTAAACAAAAAAAATATTTTCGAGATTTAAGTAATGAATATAACAACACCTAAATATTCTCTGAGAAGTCGTACATTTTACAGTAAACATCGCAGATTCATATTTTTAACAACAATTTTTTTAACTTGAAAAAAGAAATTTGTAAGAAAATGTTTTGTGACTTTAAAAAAACCGATTCTTCAAATAAACAAATTTCATGTCAGTTTTTATTCATGTAATATTTTTGTCCTAATGCAATAACAACCCCCATCAATCAGCCTTACAAGACTTCTGTTTCTCTCATGTCAGGAAGGACACATCAGATTGTGAGCAGCCATGGTGCTGTCTCACCTCTTCCTCCTCTTCCTCCTCACCCCTCTTGGCTGCACAAACTCTATCCGCGGAGATGACTCTCCCAGCCCGACCCTCCTGCTTCCTGTGGCTGCAGCTGCTCCGGCCCTGCAGAACAGACCCTTTGTCGTCGTGTGGAACATCCCCACAGCAAAGTGTCAGAACCAGTTTGACGTCGAGCTGGACCTGGAGGACTTCGATATTGTGACGAATCCTTGGCAAGAGTTCCGGGGACAGGTGATTGGTTACTTTACCGATAATATAATATAAAAAAAAAATGTACACTTTAATGTTTGATAACAATGTCCAGTGGGTAAATGCTTTCTAGAAAATGACCATCTTCTACCGTGACCGCCTGGGGCAGTATCCATATATCTCTCATGCTGGACGCAAAGTGAACGGAGGAATCCCTCAGCTCGGCGACCTGCCTTCTCACCTTTCCCTTACAGTGTCGCAGCTGTCTGCTTTGCTGCGGCCAAACTTCTCCGGATTAGCCGTTATCGACTGGGAGGAGTGGCGCCCTCTGTGGGAGAGAAACTTTGGATCCAAGATGGTGTACCGGAGACTATCCAAGAAGCTGGTGAGACAGGAAAGACCAGATTTGACGGAGTCGGCTGTGACGCTGTTGGCGAGGGAAAGCTTTGAGAAGAGTGCTCAGACTTTCATGGAGCGGACTCTGCAGACAGCACTCAAAGGTCATCCCAAAGGACTCTGGGGGTTTTATGGTTTTCCTGCCTGCTTTAATAAGAAGAAGAGAAAGACAGGTGCAGCGACTAATACTGAATACAAACAATAAAAGTCTGATTTCAAATTCACCTTTTTCCTTTTTGTCGCTAGATAAAACCTACACAGGACGCTGCCATGGTGGAACCAGACGGAAGAATGACAAGCTGTCCTGGCTCTGGACTCACTCTACTGCTCTCTACCCGAGCATCTACCTCCCACAGAGGCTGGCGGGGTCTCCAGACGCAGCTCTCATGGTCAGGTATGATCAATATTTGACACGTGAACACAAAAGTCTTTGCGTACTTTGTTGACAGTATTACTGATGAACAATTGCACACTCAGGCACAGGCTGTTGGAGGCTCTGAGGGTGGCATCGCATTGGCGCCATGGTAACAATACCAACCACGCCACCCCCGTCCTCCCCTATGCCAGGCTAGCGTTCACACACACTCTCAACTTTCTCAATATAGTAGGTATCATCTCATACACATACTATCATCAAGCTGCTATTGGAAATAACATAATTGTGTGTCTGTGTAGGTCGACCTGGAGCACACTCTAGGAGAGAGTGCGTCCCTGGGAGCAGCTGGTGTGGTGCTGTGGGGAGAGCTGAAATTTGCTAAAACAAAGGTTTGTAATGAAAAAAATGATCCGTATATGTGCGTTTGTGTGGGATCCTCATCTCTCATCCCGCTATCCAGGAACAGTGCATCCTTCTCAGAGACTACATCCACAACATGTTGGGCCCCTTCGTTCAGTCTCTGAGATCTGTCACGCAGCGCTGCAGCATCCAACTTTGTCACGGCAACGGACGTTGCGCCAGACGACGCCCCAACTCCGGCCACATGCTGACTTCTCTTCCTGATCTAAACGAAGTCGAACTTCTCACAGATGGAACGTCTTTTCGCAACCACTTCATGTGTCAGTGCTACCCAGGATGGACAGGGCGGGAGTGTCAGGCAGTGAAGAGACAGAGAGACGGTTGACGCAGGGTGCAGTAAGTCAGCATTCAGGATAAGGGGTATTTTCATAGATGTAAGGCTGACTGACAATTATTATAATACTAATCATTTAGTGACCAGTTTTAATTTACTAAAAACAGTGTTAGCAGACAAGCTAAGATTAACTAATGATACTGAGGCTGGCCAAGGTCTCAATCCATTCACAAATGACATGTTTCAATTTCATACATATTAATAATTTTGAACAAATGTGTGTGACTTAATTATTGTTTGCATATTTTAAAATTGTCATGAATCTATACATAAAAGTCAGAATATCAATATTGGTGTCAGTCCCATCAGTTTGACTCTGCTAGTGAGCGGTTATCATTCATATAATCTTAAAAATTTTTTTTCCTGTTTGGATCTTTTTATTGAATAAATTTATAAACAAAACAAAAACTTTGTCTTGTGTCCAGAAAATCCAACCCTCCCTTTAAAAGACTTAATTACTCTTTCAACAATGTTAGTAAAGCATCAAAGATGAGTTTAAAAAGACATCCTATTTTAGAAACAGTTTACTAAAACATTGTCTTTCATATTCATCATCAATATATTGATAAATACAGTAAATAAACAACATCGTTTTTGTTTAGTCCTTTTCTAAGGCCCAGTGGAAAGACTGTCAGAAGTCTCTCCCACACTGTGTTCCAGGAACGTCTTCCTCATGTTCCTGCTCTCATGGCTGTCAGGTTGTGTCTCAGTGCCTGCAGTTCTTGGATCAGCAGTGACAGCTCTGTGGCTGCAACCTCTTTCTCTCTCACTGCCTCCGTTAGCATCCGGATTGCGCCGCCCTGCTGGACTGAAAGAGGTACATACACGAATACTGACACAAATAGGCATGATTTTCTTTCTGTTTTAATTCAGTTTCTTATAATGTAATTCATCCTCACCTAAAAAGTAGAAGATGAGCAGCACTGTTAGCAGAAGCAGTGTGATAATCGCGCAGCCCATGGCGTATGCGCGTGATGAAGTCGGTGTTAACATATCCTGGAGACGGCTCTGCCATTTCTTATTGGCTGGATCGCCTCTTTGATTGACAGCTGCTGCGTCACTCAAGTAGAGGTTCCCGTTTGGGGAGGGTGTGTAGGCTGGACGAGGAGGCCTGGTACCTGCATTCACACAGTTAGCATGTAGAGTGTTGTGTGTGTGTGTGTGTTTGGTTGGTTGTGTAGAGTTGTGTGTGTACCTTTGTGGCTGTGTTCAGGGTGCGTTCGATGGAGGTCATTGATAGAGTCCACAGAATGCAGCTCGATCTCAGTCAGGTCTCTCTCACTGACCCTGTAGAACTGAGGAGTGGTCTGGGACGAAGGAGGCCGCGACATATTTCCCTGTCTTCGGAGGAAATGACCTTTTATTTTTGACGTTTTGTTTCTAACTGACTGATGTCTAGAATGAGACAACGGTGGACACGTTTTGTCTAAAGAAGAACGAATACAAATACTCAAAAACAAGATGTTTGATTTGACTGTTTCTGTGAAGGATGCTGGGTGTTGAGTCGGCCATTGTTTTCTGTGAGTTTTAGGTTGGTACGGGTCACATAAAAACCTGGAGCTCCTCACAGTTAGACATGCTTCATAAATAAATCACAGCTATAATCCCAGGTTCAGTTCCTCGCCTGTCCCAACCAACCAATAATCTATGAGTACCTGCTAACTGACAGGTGTGGCTGTACATAACCTGTGTGTTCTAACAACTTTCTATCAGACCCAGCAGGAACTTTTTATGTCCTTTTGAGCTACAGTAGTCCATGACCCTGTCACCGGTGCACTGCTTTTCCTTCATTGGACCACGTTTAGTTCAGCTCTGTCGATTTTCTGACTCTCTCATCTTTCATCTTATCTTTGTTCTATATTAAAGTCACTGAAATTCTTCCTGCTTCTTTACTTGCTGCCTGTATTCCACCCACTGAAGGGTGCCATGGTAACCGGATGATCAGTGTCCTTTATTTTACCTGTCATTGATCAGAATCTTATATGTACACATTATATATGGCTAGCTACATTGGTACAGATTGTACAGTAAATGATGGTGACAATGTTTTTAACACCGTATATTACAAACTAGTTATCAGCCAATAGGGAATCTGTTTGGCTGTAATGTGCTCTCAGCTTCATGTGCTGTTGATTTGCTGAGAGATTCAACAAGCAAGTAGAAGCACAGAAAATCACGCCTCGTCTTTGTTTCCTATATTATGTCAAAAACATTCTGATCATCAGCTAACGTGGCTCTCAGAGAAACAGATCAGTGTGGTCTATTTAGAGACAAAACACACAGCATAGCTGGTTTATCAGCACTATTATTAGTAGTCAAACCAATGAAGATACAATGCAACTGGAATTTGTCTTAAGTGGTCAAAGGACAGAACAGGTTCCTATATAAGAACTGATAAAATGAATAGATGATTTATTGCTATACAATCTCTTCCCACCTACCTACTGACAACACAAACAAAAGCTGCTTCTGATTTTATGTGCTTCCTTGTTTTCTTCTTGTCAGTCACGCTTCTTGTTCATCGAGTCTTCCCACATGGAGACACCCCAAATGCCAAAACATGCGTCTCTGCACTCACGAGAGCAGCACTGATTCACTTATTCTCCGGGAGTCACACAAAAGTAATCCACTCAAGCTTAATCCCAGTCGTGAATATGTAGTCCTCATCACCGAGTAACTTGTGTCCACTTCATGGCCTGTCTCCTACTACTGACTATGTCCCTGTTCTTATTTTGTGGTGTGTGTGTGTGGCGTAAACAGGCATAGAGTGAGGAAGCTTTTTCAGCACCCCCCCCCCCCCCCCTCATGCAGCTGCACAGCTTTGCAGGCCATCAAGGCCTAAAATAGCAGCAGGGACATGGGGTTATTATTAGGTGTTCAGTCTAAAGGATGACTCAATGATCTATGTGGAGGGCATGAGGGGGTACACACACATACACACTCACTCAAAGAAACCTTGGAAGTTTATATGAAGCGTAGAGAGTTTGAAATATTAAGTGTGGAGACACAAATTTAAACCTAAACTGAAAGTGTATGGCGTTCCAACTGTGCCAAAACTACATATTTATGATATTAGACTACATCCAGATTGAATGCTGTCAAAGCTGCCTGTTTTTCAAAATCTTTAGTTTTTAGCAGGACCCAGTGTTTTGCGATCCCTCTTTATGGCTGTGCAGCTGCCCATAGACCCTATAATCAGAACACACACAGTTATCCAAGTCTACTGTACAGTGGTTTCAAAGACAACCAAAGTTTTTCTGTTGTTAACAACAGAATAATGATTGTACTTTTAAAAAAGCTAGTTGAATACATTTTCGTATTTTCTCTGTGCTCTCCCCGTTTCCATCTTCCTACATCTACTCACTGACTGTGCTCATATAAACTATTTGCACCTTCTGATTTGTTTTTAGTGACTCCTTCCACTTTGTTTTTGGATTCCTGTTTTTTTTTTTCCTTCAGCGTTAAATTATGACAGGATTTCGACCTATTTAAGATTTCATCAAAACAGAAGTCAGTATTCAATAAATGGGTTTTAGCCTCTGACATTTGACAGAAGGTTTGAAGTCCTGACCTCCATCCTCTGGAGGTTTCAGCATCATCTCCCTGTTTCTGTCAGATGGAGAACTCCTCCTCCATCTTGGTTGTAGTTGTCAGGGTTTCTGCCTGAGCCAGGGCTTTTGTTTTTGCACTATTTCCTGTTTTATTTTGACATCACTAACCTCCCTCTTGTCTTCCCCTACCTCGTGTACTCCTCCCACCTGGCGATTACCTGCTCCTCCCAATGTGTGCCACCCGTGTCTCATTGTCTCCACTCCTCCTCTGTATATAATGTCTTTGTCTCCCTGCTCACTTTGCCAGTTTGTGAGGGTAATATATTGGTGAGGGTTGGAGACGGTTGTCCAATCCACTCATGAACACACACACCTGAGCATAGTAGTTAGATGAGGACAATAAAGCTGTACAGGATTGTAGTGTCTTAGTATGATACCTCTGTGTCACTGTGTCTCCTCTCTATGTGTCTCTATGTGTGTGTCTGTCTCTCAGCTTTGCCTGAAATGAAAGGCAGAAGGACCATTAAGTTTGTGTATCTTCACCTTCAAACACACACATTAAATCATATTTATTGTACAATGAACTGTAAATGATCACAAATGTAAATACTGTTCAAAACCAGTTCAGAAAAAGTACATCAGGAGCCATGAAAAACTACAAAAAGACAGTAAAAACTACAAAATCTGTTGATTTCGCACATGTAACACAAAGGTAAAACGAAGCAGATCTGACAGATGAAAATCATGTCTTGAGTATTTTCTTGCTCATCACAGCAACAAATCAACATGTCAGAGTCACACTGTAACTACACACAGTGTGACATAAACATCCTCAGAAACACAAAGTGCTCTTACCTCTCTGAAGGCTGAAGCTGGAATGAGCTTTAGAATTCTCTGCAGCTCTGTGTGACACACACAGCTTTGATGTGTCACAATAGAACACAAACATTCTGATTCTGCTGCAATATTCATATATCAAAAATCACACAGTAGTCACAATCCGACAATAAATATTTAGTTTTATATCAAAGCTGTGACATGATAAGACTTTTACAGCCAAAGGATGGAGTTAAATCACACAATAAGAACAAAATTGGACACAATTACATACTACTTACAGACACCATATTATATTACATTATTCACATTCATTCAGATCATTTTTATTGAGGAGCCTGAAGCAGGAAAAAAAACAAGGCTTCAAAAATATATATTGTTTTTGTGGTATCAGGTAAAGCTCATTGTGTTTGTCTGTTCACGTGACTTATCACATCTGACCAATCAATGCAGAAAACAAGGTACGACTTGGAGCGGACTCATGCAGCGCAAACAGACTCATCAACTACATTTCCCACAAGTCTGTGCTCCTTCCCTTCAGTCGCTTGTGTGTTTTTGCCAGAAGAGCACAAATTCCTGAGTCCAAAGAGTTTCACGGCGTAAGAGTTTATCTCTGTCAGCTGCTGCGAGCGTGCATGAGACTTTAACAGGAGGTTCCGGCGGCATAATGTGGGCTCGGTTGATGGTCAGGTTCGGGGGTTCCGGGTACGGGGTGCGGGTTTCCAAAGACGGTTTGCTACGGGTCGGTGGGGCAGCATGTGCGGGGCAGAGGCAGCAGCAGCAGCAGCAGCAGAGGGAGGCTTCAAGTGCAGAGGTAAGAGGACCGTGAAGGACCGATGCGATTCATCCAGATTTTAGCAAATTTTGATAGGAATGTTGGGGAACGCTTTGAAAATGTGTATTTAATAGTGTTTCTGTATAGTCACAGCAGTTGTCAGATCATGCATACATAATGTACATCTGTCCCAGCAGACTGTTGGACGGCCTGTCTGTCTGCCTCACTGAGCTGCAGATGATTTGATTAAAACCACGAGTCTTCAGTCTCATCAGCACAGAATGTTACCCACATTCATTCATTCATTCATTCATTTACTTCCTGTGTCAAAGTTAGATGTATATAGCCACCACAGGAATCACCCATTCTCTGTTTGCTGATATTAATAGCCGTCTTTGGCCTTGAAGTCTTTTATAAAAGTGCCGTCCCGTCACACTCTGTCCCATATCAGCCCTGATAAGCCCCCCCCCCCACCCACCTTCCCTTCAGCAGCTGGTTCAAAGGTCAGAAAGAACTCAGCACAGAGTGTGTGGTGTTATGTCCACACACAGTTAAGTGATTCCTTAGAAGAAGAAAAATAAAACATACTATGGTACTTTTTTTTGTAGGGAAAGTATGTTGTAATAACCCTGCATCAGTGTTGGTAAAGGGGTTTGATACTGAATCTCATTGATCTGATAGAGGTCAAAGGTCACTGTCCGTGTAGTATTCAGGTTTAAAAAAAAAGAAAGAAAAAGACATTAGGAGGAAGGTTTTATGAGCACATTATTTTTGGAGGTGTAACCTGATGTTAAGTGGTCTAATGCAGGGGTCTGAAACTGTCAACCTCAGGGGCCATTTCCAGTCTGCCTGCCTTCACAATGAATGATAATAAATCAATGTATGTATACAATGAAGTGGCCCTATGGGATGACTTTGGCCCCCAAGAGATCATTTGATATCATTCATAATAAAAAAAATAAGAGTAGATCTCTACTCAGTGTTGTGTTTTGGTTCCCACAGGCTACCTTAAAGAAGACGCCGCTGTTTGACTTCCACAGACAGCAGGGGGGTAAGATGGTGGAGTTTGCAGGCTGGAGCATGCCTGTCCAGTACAAAGACAGTCACATCGCCTCACACATGCACACCAGACAGCACTGCTCCATCTTCGATGTCAGCCACATGCTGCAGGTAGGACATGTGTTTTTAATACATCCCTGTTTGTTGATTTTTTTTATTTTTTTATTTTTTCTCTATCAGACCAAAGTACACGGCAGAGACCGGGTGAAGTTCATGGAGTCTCTGGTTGTTGCAGATGTTGCAGAATTGAAGGACAACCAGGTAGATGATGGATGTGTTTCTTACTGAGTAGTTGTATTTCAGATTGGAAGCCTGTTATTCACCATCTGCCTCTTCTGTCCTCTTTCTATTTCTTCATCACCTCCTAGGGCACATTGTCCCTCTTCACCAATGAGAAAGGAGGAATCATTGATGACCTAATAGTCACAAAGACAGATCAGGGCTACCTCTATGTCGTCTCCAATGCTGGTTGTGCAGACAAGGACTCGGCTCATATGAAGGTGAATGCAAAGAGTGTTTGTATGACAGAGAGACCTGGAGACCCTCACTCAGTAGGTATCTGATGTGTGTGTGTTGTGTTTTTAGGCCAGACTGGCAGAGTTTAAAGCTGCAGGTTTCGATGTGGATCTGGAGTTTCTTGATGAAGCCCTGATTGCTGTGCAAGGTAAAATATTTTTTTTCTGTCTTTCTTTCTTTATTTGATCTCCCTTTCCTTCCTTGTTTTCTCCCATGTGTCTGTCTTTCTTCTTTCAACTCTTCTTCCATCCTCTGTTTTTTTCCATTCCTGCTTTTTAATGTAGATAATACACCAGCTCTGTACCATCAGGTCCATCCATGTCTCGGGTACTCCAGGAGGGTCTGAAGGAGGACCTCAACAAGCTGACCTTTATGACCTCCTCCCTGGCTACTGTGTTTGGTGTTCCTAACTGCAGGGTCACACGCTGTGGATACACCGGAGAGGACGGAGTGGAGGTGAGCATGTATATTGATTCAATAGTTTTATTTTATTCAATTTTATTCATTTAAAAACAATTTTTAATACAATTTTGATTTTTTTTTTTTACATAATTTTAGGACAGATAATAAAGCCATCAGTTTAACTCATGGTGCTTTCAAGGACCATTTGAAAATTAGATTCCTGCAATCCACTGTCCAGCTAATCTAATAGCTAATTTAACAAACACAACAGCTTGATTAATAGATGGATTTATGTTGTTACCTGCCCACTTTGCTATGTAGAAAAGCAGGAAGTATATGGGAGGAAAGGACATTGAAATTTGTGACTTTTCACAAAACCGCAGCTGTTTCTTTAATGTCTTTGTCCCAGATCTCTGTCCCTCAGGCCAGAGTGGTTGAGCTGACGGAGAAGCTGCTGACAAACAGTGAGGTGAAGCTGGCAGGTTTGGGAGCCAGAGACAGTCTCCGTCTGGAAGCCGGTCTTTGTCTCTATGGCAACGATATAGATGAGACCACCACACCTGTGGAAGCCACCCTTGTCTGGACCATAGGTGAGATGCAGTGTGCACTACTATTAAGATTTTGATTCATTCCAACTATATTATTTTTTGAGAATGCTCTGTTGGACCAGGTGATTTTATGATGTCACAGGTCTGTTGTGTTGTGTTTGCTTTCTATTGAACAGGAAAGCGCCGGCGACAGACCAAAGATTTCCCTGGCGCTGATATCATCGTACCTCAAATCAAAGCTAAGACAGCCAGAAAAAGAGTCGGACTGGTGTCAACTGGACCTCCTGTCAGACAACATACACCTATTCTCAGCCCTGACGGAAAGGTCGTAGGTGAGGAAACAAACAGCAGGGACCAGTAAGGCCAGTAGGTTTCCTGTAACAGTGGTTCAGCACCGCAATGAAAGTATGAAATGAACAATATTATGTCAACATATGAGAGGTGCACCCATGGCATGAATAAATGAGAGATAATCAACAACCAAGATCCAGTATTTTAAAATACAATGTGTATGTTAGTGTGTCATCTACGACATTACCACAAGGGGTCACCAAAGTCAGACATTTTAAGTTTGTATAAAACCTTTCTGCAACTATGGAAATGAAAATGTGTGTTCCAGAGATTTCTTTGGAAAAACTTCTTCCTCTTTGTGATACACAGGTGAGGTGACCAGCGGCTGCCCATCTCCCTGTCTGAAAAAGAACGTTGCCATGGGTTACGTGGATGCTGCATTCGCCAAGAATGGAACAGCCATCCAGGTGGAGGTCAGGAAGAAAGCAGTGCCAGCCAACATCAGCAAGATGCCATTTGTTCCAACCAATTATTACTCTGGATAGGAGTCAGTATATGCAGTCCTGAATCAACGACCAGCAGTATTCTTGAATATTTGATATTTTGTTAACAAGTGAGGCTGTATGGCCCCATTAAACACTAGTCTTTTTAAATAATTTTTGAAAAACTTACTAATGTTTACTAATGACACATTCATTGCAGGACCAAAACAAATACATCATTCCAAGTAGTTCCA
Source organism: Ambassis agassizii (assembly GCA_036025115.1). Lineage (NCBI taxonomy): Eukaryota > Metazoa > Chordata > Actinopteri > Ambassidae > Ambassis > Ambassis agassizii. Next base: position 144 of record JAVQJX010118147.1, on the reverse strand, counting down.
ATAGATTGTGAAGTCTGAACCAAATTTCAACTAAAAACTGCAGGGCCGGCTTGACCATTTTTTTTTAAGTTCAATAAGTAACAAAAATAATAATATATTTAATCTTGAATAAAGTTAGAAAACAAAAACACTTTAAAAATGTTA
>JAVQJX010118040.1:0-12890 GCA_036025115.1 Ambassis agassizii | reverse complement strand
GGTCTGATTGTGAGCTGCTGTGTTTGTAGTTCAGCTCCTGTGTTTCTGTGCTATTTCTTTGTGTGTATGTGTGTGTGTGTGTGTGTGTGTGTTTGTGTGTGTGTGTGGCACACTGCCCTGCAGTTCTGCACTTGGGTTACAATCCTAATGAGGCCCTAATGAGACAAGCAGAGCCAAAGAGTTGCTCCTTGCCAGCACTGTGCAGACACTAGGCCTCTTTATTAATCTGTTACAGTGTAAGTATAGAACCTCTGGTCAGTTGAGTCCTCTGCCAAATCTAATAATAAAAAAAAACTCTGTAATGATGATGACAAAAAACGAGGAAAGGCAGGTCATACTTTGTGCAGAACTAATATGAACAGAAAGGAAGGAAAGAGAAGAAGAAACTGACCCGTCTATTCAGTAAAGTTCAGTTTTATGTTGCAGTTAAGACTAGAATTAGTACTTTCATCATATTGAAATTAACTTTATAAAGACCGACAGAAGCTATGAGAAAATCTTTTTTTTTTTAAAAAAGAAAAGAAAAGAAGAAGCATGTAATGCATTTCTTAATGGGTGTCTATATCATTTATCATCCTACCTGAAGCCAAACACATGACTGGGAAAAATCTGCAGTAAGCTCCGCACCTCATCTACTGTACCGTCGATGTTCTCCAGTGCTAGAACATCTCTCGTCTTGTATTAGTAAACAATTACCCATGCTATCAGGGGAAAGGAGAATAAAGTGCAAGAGAAAGTCCAGAAAGTCTGCATCTTTAAAATATCTGTCATCAACCCTAATCTGTCATCTATTCAAATCTCACTCCACACATGTCTGCAAAACAGGCAGCGCAATTACTGTCTGTTGATTACAGGTATTATGCCGCTGCTTTCGGTCTTTGTGGAGGTACATCATGTCTGCAGGGTGCTGCTCACACACACATGATGTGACCGCAGACTGCATATCAGTTGCGACAGCTTGTCATTATAGCTCAGCTGTAATAACACAAAGACTGTCAGCGAGGGGTAAAAAAGCCCAATCAGCAGGTCATCAGGCCTGTCTCATACAATGAAATCACTGAATACATACAGTAAGCGTATTCATAGGAGCATCTCATTTAAATCCTCACAGTCTCGACCCCCCCCCCCCCCCCCGCCCTCCCCTCCCTCCCCTCCTTTAATTAAGCTCTCAGAGCCCTGTTTTTCATGCAGGTGCACAGCTGACAGACAAGCAGACATAAACACAGTCGTATAAGCCTTTTTTATGTTGTTGACATTTTCTCTTTTCGCTATAAAACGAACATTAAAATGAAATTTTATGCAACAAGAGAAGCATCCGATCTGCATTCTGAACAATGACTTAATCAACAAGTGTCTTACTTTTCATTGTCAACAAACTGGGAGCTCCACTCCAGGTCTCCCGGTTTCATTTTTCTCTCAAGAGGACAATCAATCTGCTCCACAAAATCTAAATAACATTCTGCAGCCTGCAAACCGGATTATTATAAGGAGCTGTCATGCAGTTATGTAAATGGCTTAAACAGCATTTCCTCTATGAGCATTTCTGTGCAGATGTAAACATACCTAAATATAACTAAGTTTAACCTATTTTATTCACGCTATGGTTTCGGTGTAGTCACTAAAGGTTACTTTATTGTTCAAGTCAAAGAAAGTCTCTACATCAGCTCGTAACCTCGTGTATATACGTCTCAATAAAACCAGTAAGTGAAAGGAAAGCTTACTTGAAACTCGAAGGTCTCGTCAAACAGTGGGTCGTCCTGGTTCTGAGCGGCAGTGCGTGTCCTCTGCTCTGCACAGTCAGCAGGTACACCATGTAGCTCCAGAACCACGTACGGGTCGATGACCTCCCCTTTAGCCCCCGACCCCTGAGGCTTGGGCAAGTTGTGGGCACTGATAACCTGCAGCGTGGAACACATGTTAAACACATGCAGTTTAAACCTAGTAAAGGGATCTTACTGATTTAAATTAGATACATATTGTCATTAATGCGTATATAAAAAAAAAAAAGGATTGAATAGTGTGAAAGTATTAAACATTTCTGAACCTTAACACGTAGAGTTTGAGGAGGGACTCCTGGCACGCAGCCCTGTGTGTGGGCACTGAAATACGACACCTCATCCCTCATCACAGCGGGTCGCAGCACGTAACCACATCCTCCATTCTGTGAGAAGCGACATCGGTGAAGGTCCAGCATTGCACCGGGGGTCTGCTGGTTCAAGGCCACAAGCTGGACCCCACCCTTCCAGTACCCCTGTGGGTTGGGATTGCTAGAGTCCAGACGAACTGAGCTGGGTCGCACCCTGGTTAGGGTGCGCTTGGTGAACATTACAAGGTCTTCAGGGCTCTCGCTGGTTAGCCGCCCAGCTTCTCCTTCCCCCAGCGAGCACAGTGTCCAGTAAGGTGGGTCAGGAGGCAGCGGTGTGCTGGGAGAGGAGGGGCTGCTTGGGGGAGACTGCTGCTGAGCCTGCTTGTTGCTCGCTCGCTGCATGTAGAAGCTGCGGCTGCCGGTCCGAGCAATCGCCACAAGGTCCGATAGCTCTTTATTGAGACGGAGCTTCCGGGGTTGAGAGGGTGGAGGCACCACCAGGACCACACCAAGCTCCTCCTCACCAGGGATGGTCATCCTCCTTCCTGCTAAGGGCCCCCCTCCACCGATCTCCTCGTCCTCCTCAGACACCTCCCCATCAGACCCCTCTTGGTCAGGAGGCAGCTTCTTTCCCACTATCAGGATGCGTCCCTTCAGCTGCTCAGGGGACGGTAAGGTAGTGGCTCTCCCACCCAAGCTGACCGGCAGCGCCTCCGGAGTGTAGAGACGGGATCCAAATACCTTCTTCATGTGATGTGCCAAGGTACGCTGCTGAGGCGGAGAGCAGCGCTGACACAGGTACACCAGGAGCGGGTACTGTGAAGTCAGGAAGGCATATTTATTCACCACTTCCAGGGCAGAACGAATAGTGACTGGAGTGTAATGGTGGTGGTGGTGATGATGGTGGTGATGGTGGTGTCGGGGGATGTCTGGACCATAGTCAACCCCAAGCAGAGGCTCCCCTTCGGGGCCGTCAGTGACTCCCAGCTCCAGGCATCGGCAGCCAGACTGCAGGGCCTTGATAAGCCCACCAAGGTCTGCTCTGCCATGCACCTGGTCATCCAGCAGGTAGGAGCGGTAGGAAGTGCTGAGGGAAGATATAAGACCTAGTTTTACTTACTCACTTAATGATAGCTAGAATAATGTAAGCACTTGAATGTCATACAAAATAAAATCATTTGAACCCAAAATGCACTGCCCACTACTACCACCATATTTTGCACCTCAACAAGTGCACACATATTCAAAATAAACTGCTACAATATGTTTGATTTCACGAGCATATTTGCCTCAAACATTGGTTGTAGTAGTGAGTAAGCAGAACCATCTGGCTGATAACCTTTAAAATGATCCACGCTGCATTAATTCAAAGCTGTGTGAAGACATTTGTAAGTGGAACCATCTGGATAAAAATCCACCTGTTTCTAAGATCAGCTGACTGAAATCTAACCTCTCATCCAGCAATCGCTTCACTTGACATCCTTGTATTTTCTGTTTTTCATTTGTAGATTTGTTAGCGTCATCATTATCCTTATAAAAAAGAGCCACTTCAGGTCCAACTTTAAGGATACTTCATACTGTCTTCAGTCACTCAGGCAGAATTCATCTGCTGGTATTTCTAGCAACAGGTTCTTTTCCCGAAAGGCATGAAACCTGTTATCATCACCAAACACCTGTGTTCTATGATTCATCTGTGAACATTACTTAAAAAAGCTCTTATAACAGCTTGAATTTGATACCAACAAAATCTACTGTTGTTCATTCTGCTCTGCTGCTGCCACAACACAAACTGTCCACATGTGCTCTATGTTCTACCCTCACTCAATGCCAAACATTTTAGCCAATCAGCATTCAACGTATGCATACTCATCGCCATCAGGAAACATAATGTTTGGATCTCCATAGCCACTGCGTAGGTGCTGTTTCCACATATTTCTTTACTCCGTGTACACAAATTCAACCATAGTGAACAGATGTGGCCACAAAATGTATGTTTAATACACTACTGACTGCTAACTGCACAAAGATTTCTACTTCCTTTTTTTTGAGCAAGTGACTAACAAGTGATTGGCAGGTGGACATAATGGATACTGGACATTTGGGACATGAGGACAGCACAGAATGGCCTGTTTGACACACCTGATGTAGTAGTGAGACAGAGGCAAGTTCATGTCCTGGCAAACCCCCTGCTGCTCCGGGTCAGGCAGCTGGCACTCGGGGGACTGCAGGTAGCGAGCAAACCCATCCAGGCCCAACAGCCCTCTCTCCTTGCCTTGTGTAGACGGCTCATAGCGCCTCAGGAGCTCCCAGCAGCCCTCTGTTGTAGCCAGAGACAAACCTTGCTCCGTCTCTAGGAAAAGGCGAAGGTCTTGTGGGTCGAGACACTCCCGATCCTTGGATAGCTGCACTAGGAGGAAGTAGACATCAGGCCGAGTGCACAGCTCACAGTACGCCTCCTGGAACTCCTCACGGGTCACGTGTGAGGTCAGCTTCTCCTTGCTGCGCTGGATTTCCTTGAAACGCAGACGAACCTGAGAGAGAGGGGGGAAGACAATTAACTAAGGGCAGCAGTGAGTTCATTCGATGAGGCTGGTAAATTAGATTATGGTTTAGTTATCTTGTTTGGATTTTAAGGTGACCCACATTAAATTATACAACACAATGTAGCCACGATTTCTCCCTTTGCCATCTCATCTCTCTCTTTCAGTCGGCTTCCTCATCCCTTCTCTTTTGCTTCACATCCTGCCTGCGCATGCAGAAATCTGATTTCTCACAGGTCACTTTCTCACCTGCCTGTGCCGGCACAGATTTTTGTTTCGGTGCGTTTCCAGTGGTAGCCTGTCAGCGTCGGGATGGGGGTTGGAAAGTTGGAGAAATAATTGACCAGCACATGGTTGCAAATCAAAAATCCAGACCAACAAAAGCATTCATGTCATGAAAGATTAAATGTTCTGCTGCTCCAAATGGACCACTTAAAAAACACACCTGGAGCTGAAGTGTCCCCCTGCAGTTCAGAGGTGTAGTCATGATTACGACATGGGTGGAAGGAAAAAAAGAGAAATTAAGCCCCTCCTCACCTTGGCCTCCTTTATGCCAGGACACAGTGTACAGATGGTGGCGACGGCTACGTCTTCTGACACGATACCATAGCCATCCTCGTCCACCTTGGCAAACTCCGCCTCCAGCCACTCGCTCCTCATCTTGCTTCCCAGGCTGCCCTCGACTGCCATGCCCCCTCCTTCACCTAGCCCTCCGCCTCCTCCTGCTCCCACTCCACCAAACACAGAGGGGTGGGCCAACAGGTAGCGAAGGCCCGTCACCCAGATGTTGGCCACATCTGCTGACAATGCGACCAAGTCCAGAGACTGCAGAGACAGATGTTAATTATTACTGGACGGCTGATTACTATTATTGATTATATTAATTATTACAAATATCTTCATCCTGTCTGACCTGGTACTCGTCCCCATGTATGATAGAGAAGGCAGCTTCTTCTGCCAGGTGTTCAGAAAGAGGACCGTTATGGAGGAACGTCTCGGTGCTCTTTCCGGTGCGGACCTCTCGAATGCTGGACACATCCAGGCGAGCCCGCTCCCCGTCCTTCTTAGACGGCTCCCAGCGTAAGCAGCTCAGGTCTGGATCCAGGGTGTAGAAACGACAATAAACCCGAGAGTTGGGCCGGACCTTCTTCAGCTCGCAGCCACCCTGCATGAAAGCCAAGCAGTCGGCTGCACTGCTCACCTGAAAGAGGTTCCACATGAATGTTAGTTTCAGTTTCCCTGCAGTGATTTGCTTTATAAAGCTAAAAGTGTTACGAATAAAAGTTTATATTGTGCATGCATATATACCTTTCAAAATGCAACATGACTGAAAAATGCTTCATCCCTTTTTAAAGCTGCGGGGAGCTCTGTATTCAAAGTGGTTAAACCCAATTTATTCTGTAAAAGATTTTTTATTCATTTATATCTACCTTCTTTTCTGAGGGCATGCTGCTGAAGGACACTGTCTTTTTCCTTCCTCCGCCCACCTTCTGCACAGAGGGATCCTGGGAAAACACAAAGGCAGATGACATGAAGGTCAAAATGAGACGTCCAACGATAAAAAGAAACAACAACATATGCACATGTTTGTTTTGGGAAGTATTTCTGTCACTATAACCATGATATAGATGAGGGTGAACGGGGTGAAAAATAAGATGACAACCGAAAAGCTAATCTAGAGTAACTGACAGAAAATGTTTGAAAAATAAAAGGCAGCAAGTTTCCTTCTGAACCCCATAAAAACAGGAAAATCATGCGTGACATACAGCTCAAAATGGTGCAATCACTCATCAAAACCGCTTCACTCCGAGTCTCAATCTGAGCCCTCCTCAGAGCAACTAAAAAGTCTATGATTGACTCCTATGTGAACTTTTTTAACAGATGCACTATACTGCACAAAGACATGTTCTGTTTACATCTAGCCGTGAACAGTCACTGAACATATGAAGAGGATTAATAGATGTATAAATGACATGCACTCAGGAGGAAACAACAGAATGTCAGACAGTGGTGCGTTCACATGTTGGTCATGTGGTTTTAGAGACATGCATAGACTGAATGTAGGTGGCACTATATTTGAACCTTTGTTAGAAGAGCAGCTGGAGAGGATGAAGGTTTTACCATCTGTTCATTTTTCTTACATGAGAAATGTGAATACTTTTATGTAATGTTATGTAAGATATTTTCTTTTTTAATCAATAAAAACACTAACACTTAATGTGGTGCTTCGCTCCAAATAAGTGAATTATTAGGTCATGAAATTCACTTTGTCTAAATTTAAAGTTTTCTCGCGGTCGTTCTTCAGAAAGGTTTTCAAACTGCAGCGTTAACATTCTCCTTCTTCAGAGTGAACATTTAATAATTGAGTTCTTTCACCAAACTGGGACAGAATCTCTATTTTAGCCTGGTCAGGTTATACAGGATCTTTAATCTTTAGATAATGAAAATCATTTGAAGGTGCAGCACAATCTACAGGAGGCATTTCTTTGGGCTGAAAGGTGACGATCTTTGTCTTTTATGCTGTTCTATACACCTTGTTGAATATGCCTGCCTGCCTGCCTTTTCTTGCAGGGTACAAACAAACTGTGTGCTGAAACCTGCTGCTGCCTCAGTCTATACGAAGACTGATTGACAGCTTCATTTCTGCTCGCTGAGCAAACATCAATGTTAAGTTAACGATAATGGCTCTTGGCTGATTTGTAACAAGCTGCCAGCTGAAATGACAGCAGTAATTGTACGTGTCATCTTTCCTACTGGTGCCTCCATCAGTGAGTTGCAGCGATTGGTTTGCACACACAGTTTACAGCGCTGATAGATGGCTGATTCCCTCCAGTGTGTGAAATGGCTTCAGAGCTGTTAAAATAGCCTTAAAACGTGAAAACATCAGTAATAAGCTGGAGGTGCAAAACACAGAAACTGAAACAGAGTGCAGTCAACGAAGTGAAAGGCTGAGCACAGGAGCATCACAGTAAAAGCTGCATTTATACTTATTTTCTTTAACAGTAGAGCTTTTCAGCATTATTAAATACAGTCATCACAGAGCTCAGGTCTCTCTTAAGGGTCAACAAATAAACCAGTTATTCTTTGGGACGATATGGTGGTGACTGCTGGAGGCGAAGCTAGCTCAGTCCATAGGGGATTGGGCTGGGAAGTGGAAAGCCAGCAGCTCGAGTCCAGCCCTAGACCAAGACACGTGGAGGTGGACTGGTAGCTGGAGAGCACCTCCCGGGAGATGCTGCCGAGGTGCCCTTCAGCAAGGCACCGAACCCCCAAACTGCTTGGAGCACGGCAGCTCATAGCACCGCCTCTCCTCTACGCATGTGCATGGGTGTGGTGTGTGATGTGTGTTTATGAAAAAATGTATAGGGGTGAAAATGTAATTTCCCCTCCGGGATCAATAAAGTATATAAAATGAAAATAAAAACACATTTCAAAATTGTTTAAAAAAAACTTGCATGCACTTGATTCCTGAATGTCTTTCTGAAGCTGTGAGTTTCCCGTTTTCCATAGTTTGTCAAGGAAACTCAAGTCTAGGCCAAGAAACATACTACATACTGAAAGTGAGAAAACACTTGTTCAAATGTGTTAAAAAGGCACCAACATCCACGGTACGTTCTAACAGCGATAACAAAACAGCAGAATACTGTCCTGTTTGTTCTCTTTGGGTAAAATAACAAGAATAATGAGTCCAGTACACGACAGAGAGATGAGGACACCAAGGAAAGGAAGGGACCACAGCAGAAGAAGATGAAGAGGTGGAAATCATTGCCTCAATCAAACACAAAACAAACACATATTGATTTCCAATTCCAATATTTCCAGCACCTTCCTGCTCAGAAGCACAGTGAGGTCAGAGTTTACAATGAGGACTTGTGTTTGTCTTTGTTCACGCAACTGTGCCACAAAATGTCTTTTTTTTTTTTTTTTTTTTTTTATTAAGTTGGCCAGAGGAGGCCGGACAGACGAGCTTAGAGAAAGCAGGTCAGCGGGTATTTAGGTGGACAGATCAGGGCGGGTCCGTCCGCCTGTGTTAGTGATGCTCTGGGGCGGCCTGGACATTTGGGAACACTGACGTTGTTGTGGCAGTCGTTACTAATCCGGTGTGTGCATTTGTATGTGTGCATTTTTCCACAGTGGCTCTGACATGTTGTTGTACGACACACGATACAGTCCAGGAAACGAAGGCCACGTCCTTGCAAAGCCTTTAATGCAGAGTTTTGTTCAGCCTAAAAACGGCCTCTATCAGTTATAATCCACAGCCTGCATTAGGATTTCTGGTTTGTTTTATGTCTTCACTCCATCACTGAATTACTGCCAGTAAAAACACAGAAGGAGAGATGATGAAGAGAAAAAAAAAAAGACCATAAGAGAGAGAGGTGATGGAGGAAAGGAGAGAATGGGTTGAAAATATAGTGGAGACACGAGGGACAAACAAAGCACAGCTAATGGCCTCAAAATTATACACAAGCAGAAATAAAATATATGGTGCAAGGAGCAAATTGAAAGGAAGATCAGATGAGGGAGATGAAAAGAGGATTGAGATGCAACAAGTGCAGGCGAACAGAGAATAAATAGAAGCAGAACAATAGGTCATTGTATTGGAAAGCCATGGCAGGCAGATGAAGTGGTTTCAGCAGCTGACGCTTTGCTCAGGATAAACTTTTCAAACCCCATGTTAGAGCCACAGATGAACCAACACATGTATGACCAAAGGAAAGGATAAGAAAAGAGACATTATATATTGTGTTACAACGAAAAAAAAAAAAAAAAAGGTTTTAAGAGACAATTTTTAGGGGGAGCGGGAGCCGAATTATTTTCCTTTAGTCAATTAATTCATTTGTAAATGTTTAAATAAGCATGTATGACAAATACATGGATCGCTCGTGATGGCAGTTTGCATCATAGCTCCTGATTTATGCTATAAAAATGGTGAAAATAACGAATTAATCACGGCCTTTAGATTGTTGCGTTCATAAATAAGAGTCATCAAGTAATATTATAATCGATATAGAGTAAAAATAGACTGCAACAGAATACATTAATCAACTATTAAAACAGTTGGTGGATGCTGACCTGCCCAGAGAAGCATTTTGTTACAATATATGAAGGGAAAAAAAAACACAGAAACCACCACAGGCTGTTAAAGGCAGTCTAATTTTTTAAGTTGCATAATAATCTGTTCACTAAAGTGATTAATATATGCAGCCTGTCACCCTGTCCTACACAGTGACCTTCAACAGCTGCAACAGAAAAACTGGGACATTAATGTGAAAAATCTATTTACACTCAGATACTTTACACACACACACACACACTGGCATTTATCAATACCTGTACTGAGCCTCAGTGTTTCCATCCATTGACCAACTTGGTAACCTTGTTCATAAGCTCTCTCTCTTACACACACACATCAGACCAACACCTGCAGTTGTATAAATCCGGTCCCAATCTGATCCCATGATCTAGCTAATGATCCCTGAGCACATTGGCAGTAGATTACCACAATAGATTATTGCGCTGCTGCATAATCCACAGCAAAGCACAGGCCTCTGTGTATCAGTCAGCACGGCGGCCTGCAACTGTGCCAGTGTGTGTCGACACACAAACACACGCAGTTTCAGGGCTCAAGATAAACCGTGTGTCACACACACTGATTTTCTGCATCACACACAATACAATGTACACAATAAACCTGTAGCCCTTCCGCCCTGTGCTCTGACGTGTGTGCTTTTCAGCCTGATTTATGTTCTCTTTTGTTAAACTGCACGCAGACGCGGCGCAACGACGGAGCTTATTGAAAGATGAGACGGACACGGCGTGCTGAGGAAAAGATGGAGTCAGTGTGATGGAGCTGAAAGGAGGAGGAAGAAAATCTGATTAACACTTTGAAGTAGTCGTGTGAAGCCAGAATGATTAATTGATATCTGTGACCAGAAGTGTCTGTGTTCAAGTGTGTGAGTGGGAGTGTGTGTGCAAATAGTTCAGCATTTGGGTGAGTCATTTAATAAAAAGGTGTGATTATTATAATGTATGTGATTTTGTTTGTTATTTCCTGTAGACTCAGGATTCTGTACTGTAAATGTGAAGCACTGCAACACACCCAGCCTTATAAATGCCCTGCAATTATCTCCACAATGCTTCCAGTGACAGGTGCTGTAAAGAGTGTGCATAATGTATTTGTCACAAACACGTGTATTCACCACATGTGGTCAATAAAATGTAAATAGTCTTTATTTGTCTGTTTTTGTTTGTTTGTTTTTTGAAAGAGAAATTTTAGGGAAAAAAATGTTTAGTTTACAAATGAAAAATGAAAAAATAATTTTAAAAAATATCACAAATGTCAGCTTTCTAATACAGTTTAGATTTTATTTCCTGGTTCTCTGCACTAACCTGGATTCTGCTGCTTCTACTGTTTACGTGAAAAACTGCCCCCCATGCTGTTCAGATGATTGTCAAGGGCAGAAGAGTTGATGAGGACATTTCAATCAAAGCCCTCTGCAACACACACACACAGGTACACACTCACAGGGATGCAGGCACACACACACACACACACACACACACTGACAGGGTGTGGAGATGCTCTGACTCATGTGAGACTCTATGATGGATTACAACTTAAATGATTACAACGCCACAGGTTAAATGGCTGAAATCAGTGTGTGTGTGTGTGTGTGTGTGTGTGTGTGTGTGTGTGTGTGCTTTCAGACAAGGAGTCATGAGTCTGAAAAATGCCGCTTGCTGATGTTTCTGGATTCACTGCAAAGAAAGTTGGGACGTATTGAAAGCAGAGTTGGAAAGCCTCCATGTGTCCATGGATGAGAGTGATGCCAGCTGTGGAACTACAACTAATGAATCTCCAGCTTTGATAAACACTGTCGTCCTGGAGATGGAGTTTTACCTCCACAACACTTTTTATACAAGGACACAACAAGTCAAATGTCAGAACAAGACAGTATCCAGAACAGATGAATATTCTGATGTTTACATCAGGAAAGTTCTCCACAATGAGACCACCAATGCAATTAGTGAAAACAGCTATTGCAGGTGGCCAATGTCTCTGTTTACAATCAGTCAGGAGGTGGAGCTGGACACAGGAAAGTCAATTCTCAGCTGTGCAGAGAGAGAAGTTTTCATGTCATTCTGTTAGTGAAAACACTTTAGTTTAAGAAAAAGATATTTTTTTTAAATATGTCAAACTGTTGATTCAGAGGAGATGGGTTCAAATGTGTATTCTTGCGTGTCCCTATGCTGACATGCTTGCCGTCTCTGTAGCAGACAGTAATGCCCAGTGCCATCTGCAGCACACATCACATAAATTAAACTATTGTGGCAACAGAGGACACAGTGAACCCACCCAGGCAGACAAAGACAGCAACCTCTCCTTCATGTCTAGACACTTCCTCCTTTCTAAATCTGCCTCATTCTCCCTCTGCTTTCTGTTTGTCTTTATTCCTCCACTTTCTGTTAAATCCCCTCAATGTTTAACCCTTTTAGACAGTCGCATTATCCCGTCTTCTTCTTGATCTGTCCTCCGTCTGTGCCCTTTTCCATCACAACAATTTTTTTTCTCTATTGTTGCCCTTTATTGCTAACCTTACTCTGTTGTCCTGCATCCCTCCATCCAGGCATTAGTGCTGTCAAGGGAGGCCTGGTGGGTCTTTAGGCGATGGCCACAAGGGGCCCTTATCCAAAGCAATGACACACTTCCAAGTCAAGAGGACATTTGTTATGTAACAGCTTATAGCTTCCCGGCTTCTCTGGTGGGCCTCTGTAAGCGTGCACACACATGCTACGATAAACACAAACGCACACTTGCTGAGAAACAGAGATTAATCCGGAGCTCAAGAGGAGGGAGAAGCGACAGAAACAAAAGGAGGAAGAAGAGGAAGAGGAGGAGGAGGAGGAGACGATAAGACAGCCAAGCTGAACCTTGTAAGGGAAAAGAATGAATGAATGGATGAAGGAGAGAATTGCATGAGGAGAGCAAAGCGGTTTCATGTGAGAAAACACAATTAGCTTCCAGAAAAAAAACAGTCCGATGTTCAAATGTTTTGTTCTAATTCTGTTGTTCTTATGGGAAGCAGACGTGAAAATAAAGACAAGCACCAGAGGGGAGAGAAGGGCACAGCAGCCCTGTGCGCTTCAGAAAAGGACATGTTTAGTAAATGGCTTGATGAATGTTTCAGCGAAACGAGGAGGAGGGGGGGGGGGGGGGGGGATTTTTCATTTATAAACCCACCCCCCCAACCAAAAAAAAAAAA
>JAVQJX010117959.1:0-12543 GCA_036025115.1 Ambassis agassizii | reverse complement strand
TCTACAGTCTTTTGGACTCGAACATGAGGTCTCAATTATTCTTTTTTTTTTATTGCAAGACAGACAGCAACATGATACAGAACAAAACAAGACACCACGTAACAAAACAAAACAAAACGATAATTCTTTTAATTGTTTGGTTATGACAGTTTGTTATAGGTGGTTATTATTTAATATAAAAATGTATTATTTATATAAAAAGATTAAGGAATGATTGCCAGTTAGGTGTTAGATTAGTGAGATAAAATCAATGATAAGGTTTTTCCAATGTGCAATATTTATGGAGGTCCGTGATTTCCAGTTTATGAGGATAGACTTTTTGGCGATGGTTAGATGGGAGAGCGGGATGTGTCAGCCCATGATTTGAGTTAAGATGTCAGTAATGTTTTTCCAGAAATGTTGGATGGGTGTGCAGTGCCAGAATGCATGGATGTAGCTGTCGGTGCAGTTTTGTGAACAGTGTGAACAATTTCCAGATGAAAATCCCATTTTTTGTCCTGTTAGATTGGTTCGATGAATGATTTTGTATTGTATAAGTTGTAAGTTGGCATTTTTTGTCATGGAATAAATATTTTGGCAGATTTGGGGCCAGAAGTTGGCATCGGGAGCAATGGAGAGGTCTTTCTCCCATTTTATGGAGGGTAGTGAAACAGTTTCATCAGTCTGCAACATTAATTTGTAGATTTTTGAAAGAAGTTTTTTTGAGGAGGAGAAGTTGATAAGTGTGGAGGCTGAGAGGGGGAGGTCAGGGTTTATATTGTTTTTATTTAGAATGAGTAGATGATGACACTTGTAAATACTGTAGAAATTGATGGCTCCCGATGCCAAACTCCTGGACCAAAACAGACAATGGAACCAGAGCGTTATTGCGAATGATATGTTTGAGGTGGGTGATTCCTTTCTCTGTCCAAGTCCTTAGGTTTAATGGTTTATTGCATTGGAAGTCCGTGTTGTGCCATATCGGGGTGAATAGTGAAGGTGCCAGAGTGGAGTTAGTAATGTTGTGGAATTTCCACCAGGCTGTCAGAGTAGATGATATTGTGGGGCTTGGAAAGCAGGAGTGTTTTTTAACTGTCTGACTGAGAAATGGTAAGTCTGAGATATGAATTTCTTTGCTGATTGCTTGCTCTATGTCTAACCATGTGATATCTGACTGAGACGGATGAGTCCATCTATAGATATATTGAAGTTGATTTGCTAGTGAATAATAGTGAAAGTCTGGTGCACTGAGTCCACCTAGTTTTTTGGGTTTCTGAAGTGTGGTCAGTTTGATCCTCGGGGGTTTATTTTTCCAGTAGTATTTGTTGATGGATGAATCAAGTGCAGTAAATCAGGTGAGAGGTGGGTGAATCGGAATCATTGAGAAGAGGTAGTTGGGGGAGGATTGTCATTTTGACTGTTGCTATTCTGCCTAAAATGGAAAGTGGGAGGGTCATCCATCCTTGAAGATCGTTGTTTATGGTTTTGAGGAGTGGGGTGAAATTAAGATGACTCAACTCTGACAGCCTTTATGTAGAGTATGAAGCATGCTTTCAGAGTGTGTGTGTGTGTGTAACAATAGAGAAATGTATTATTTGCCCTCACTAACAAGTGCATTCTTACCCATGCATGAAAACTCACAAAACTTTGCACACTAATCAGATCTGGTGAAAATGTTGATATTTTGTAGTTGCTGCAAATGGGCAGGGCAAAATAGCTAAATGTTGCCATACTGGCGCCCCCTCCTGGTAGCAGGAAATGGCCTATTTTTACTCTGACGTGTACTGGGTCTGTTTCATGATGGAAACTCATGTGGAAACTCTGAGTATGTTAAGCCCGAAATGAGGGAAACCCTGAGTTAACCGTTTCAATATTTGAGGTAAGTTAACCCCTAGATAGGGGTAAGTTGAAGAGTAAGTTAAGCCCATTTCATAAAGTGAAGTAACATTATACTCGGAGTCTTCAAACATAACCTGGTTGGGAGCAGGTTTTATTCCAGAAACCCAGAGTTT
Source organism: Ambassis agassizii (assembly GCA_036025115.1). NCBI lineage: Eukaryota > Metazoa > Chordata > Actinopteri > Ambassidae > Ambassis > Ambassis agassizii. The sequence continues at coordinate 10,552 of JAVQJX010117959.1, read as the reverse complement.
GTCTGTGACTCCTCCCTTTTACAGAGCAGACACGCTGCTTCACTTCCTCATTCATTCATTCAGTTCGTATCAGACACATTTCGGACTCACTGTCTGATTTAGTAACGATCAGCTGTATGCTATATCATCGAGGATCCTGCCGGAGGCTGAATCACTTCACAGAGATTTATGTTGTGGACGGTTAGAGGCCGCAATGGATTTCAAACTTGAGCATGAGTCTTTATTATATTACACCATACGGTCTATGTACACACCACCAAGAGCAGTCAAATAAATGAGCTACAAATGATTCACTCATTTGTTCTTTATTTATTACAGGACCCAAAAAAAAAACAACATTTTTCTCCCCAAGGGCACCCAGTTGCAGGTAAGATGGCGCCTCGCCGATGTCAATACCGGAAGTTGTTCTTCTTCGCCGTTATTACAGATTAGAACTGATCCGCTACTTTACCTCCAAGCTACATGGCTGGAAGTCTCAAACGAAAGTTAGTTAATCTATGCTAAAAAAAAAAAAGAAGCTTAAAATCACCTACGTTTACGCATAACACAAAGTTATGAATTTTGTGCAGTTACATATCGTAACAGTAGAATTGACTAGATAGATAGATAGATAGATAGATAGACAGACAGACAGACAGACAGACAGACAGACAGACAGACAGACAGACAGACAGACAGACAGATAGGTTGGGTTGATCCCCGAGGGGAAATTCAGGTCAAATTCAATATCTGTTATAATGTTGGTTAAGAGTGTCTCCCACAACAAACCAAATATTTATTTTCAAAGTTTTGTAAAATACACAAATTGTGAGAAGTCCAAGAAGCAGCTCATTCTTCTCCTTTGTTTCTTTCTTTGTGATAATCTCTGCTCTCCTCTATCTGCCAAACCACTTGCTGCTAGTTTTGCTGCTCTGTTGTGAAATGTAACCGAGAACACAAAGTTGCTTGTGTCGGCCAGCTCTCACCCATATGGTGGAGGTCTCAAGGACAAAGCCCCCATGTGGCCAGTGGCAGGCCCGCCGCTGGACAACAAGGGATTGACAGGGGATCATCACATACCGCACCATCACACAACTATTTCACAACACCTGGAAGCAGCACATTAGATCCTTGGGAGTGTTTGTGGTTGATGGATGATCTGAGTTTGGAAAACAATTTTCATTCTGTGGGAACATTGAAGCATTGATACATGTGAGGTTTGGTGTTCTCTCTTTCCCCCATTTACAGATAGACTCTGATGACGTCATAACGCGAGATGAGCAGATCTATGTTCTGATTGGTGCTCACGCCAGGTGCGAACGGAACATCCGGGCACAGATGGCCCTTATTAAAGGTCTGTGTTTTTTTAAAATTTATAACGAGCCGGTTAAAATTATTACAATTAAAATACAAACTTTTGTGAACCTCAAGAAATGCCATTATTTATTATCACATTTATTCAGATGTCCTGCCTGCTAAATAGAAACCTTTATCCACAGCGTCAGTGAATGCATGTCCAAACAGACAAACTATTTATTACATCAATTACTTTCATTTTGGGTCAGATATGACCCCCATCCAATATCCTGCTGACCAGTATCACTCTGATTACACCATTGAATTCAGGCATAATAGCAGAGCGTGACGCAGAAGCTGATGTTAGACAAGCTGATTCAGAAGGAAGATTTCATAAAATGGGGCTGTAGTCAGATGTCAGAGGAATGAACGTTGTCAAATAATGCAGTGGTTGTATAATTTATCCAGAACCAGGTCTCTACAGAGCTCAAAGTATGAGAGCCTTTTATTGTAAACCACCATTCATAATAAGACTTTCCCATCATTTTTTGCATTTACATATAAAAAAAGCTGTTTTTAAATTGGTCTTTTTGGCCTCTTGTTTTAGCAGATGGTGAGTGTATCCCAGAGTGGGATGGGATCATCTGCTGGCCCCGGAGCACGGCAGGTCAGTTGGTGTCGGTGCTGTGTCCAGAATACATCTATGACTTCAATCACCAAGGTAGAAGAGCAAATGATGTAATTCAGCAGCTCTGTGCTGATATTCAGTTTCCCCAAAACAAACACACCATATCAATGCAGACTGTGTTATTTATGCTGGAACAGGACGAGCCTACCGTCACTGTGATGTGTCAGGGAACTGGGAGCTGGTGCCCAGTATCAACCGCACCTGGGCAAACTACACCGAGTGCACTAGATACCTGGTGTTCAACCACAGAAGTCAAGAGGAGGTGTGTCTACATTAGCATGTATCTGGATGTGTTTGTAGGCAGTGTATAATGTCACAGTAACTTGGATTGCTCTTCAGAGTCCAGTTTGTTATTGAATAAGTGTGATTTTGTTTTTTTTATTTCAGAAGGTATTTGAGCGACTTCATCTCATGTACACTGTTGGCTACTCCATTTCTTTAGCATCCCTGCTGGTTGCAGTTTCCATCCTCTGCTACTTCAAGTAAGAAAACAAAAGCCATTCTTTCGTTTTCTTTTGTGTATATGACACTGATTAGACATTTTTCTGTCAGGCGTCTCCACTGCACACGCAACTACATCCACATTCACCTCTTCACATCCTTCATATGTCGAGCCGTCAGCATTTTTGTGAAGGACGCTGTGCTTTACTCCATCTCTGATGTCAGTACAACTAAGCCTGAGTACCCCGCTGAGAGGTCCCACATGGTAATCTGGATCTTTTTATTTTTATAACACAGCGTTTGATTCTTTCCTCTAACCACTGCTGTCCTTCACCAGGCTGGTTGTAAAGTTGCTGTTACTCTCTTCTTGTACTTCCTGGCAACCAATCATTACTGGATCCTGGTGGAGGGATTGTACCTCCACAGCCTCATTTTTATGGCCTTCCTGTCTGACAAGAACTACCTGTGGGCTCTCACCATCATCGGCTGGGGTAAGAAGCAGCAGGCTTAGCTGCAGTCACAATGCTGACAGAGGACTAACAGAACAGTGTGTGTGTCTCTCTGCTCCTTTTAGGTGTCCCAGCTGTGTTTGTGTCCATTTGGGTCAGTGCACGAGCATCACTGGCAGACACACAGTGAGTCCTCTGGTGCATTTATGATTCTTAACATGACACCTGCCTAACAAAAGCCCACATGAGCTGTTTCCTTGTACTTTCAGATGCTGGGACATCAGTGCTGGAAACCTGAAGTGGATTTATCAAGTTCCAATTCTGGCAGCCATTGTTGTAAGATAGAGTAACTTAAGGAAGGGTTGTTTGACATATTTGGGTATGAACTGGTTTTACATTTCTCCCCCTGCAGGTGAATTTTCTCCTGTTCATTAACATAATTCGTGTACTAGCCTCTAAACTGTGGGAAACCAATACGGGTAAACTGGACCCCCGACAGCAGTACAGGTAATCTGGGCTAATTTAACCTTCCTAAAAGCTGATTAGACTGCCTATTCACACGTGTTTCTTTACTCTAAAAGGAAACTTCTCAAGTCCACATTAGTCCTGATGCCCTTGTTTGGAGTTCACTACATGGTCTTCATGGCTCTTCCCTACACTGAGGTCACTGGTCTGCTGTGGCAGGTCCAGATGCATTATGAGATGTTCTTCAACTCCTCACAGGTTAGAACATATTTATGCACACTAACCATAAAGTGATGTGAACTCTTAAAAATCTTTTTATTCCTCTTTACAGGGATTTTTTGTTGCGTTTATCTACTGTTTCTGCAACGGAGAGGTAATGTAGACATTGATGAAGAATGAACTCAGCTTGGTGCATAGTTTTGTTCACTTTTTGTTGGTCTTGTTTTCAGGTGCAGGCGGAGTTAAAGAAGGCGTGGTTAAGACGCAGCCTGGTGCTAGACCTCAAACAGAAAGCCAGGATAACCAGCAGCGGAGGCGGAGGCAGCTGTTACTATGGCGGCATGATGTCACACACCACCACACACAGTGTCAGCCTATCCGGTGCCAATGCCAGAGCGGTGACGGGTGTAGGACCAGTGGCCAGGCCGCCGCGCCACACTTCAAACCTCCACCCTCAAACCAGCCTGCGTGGATGTGGGCCCGGTGACACTGAGACTTCAGGACCCCAACAAGAGATGACTGTATGGAAACCAGGTGGAGAGGAGTCAGGAGTTTTTGCCAGACATACCAGAGCCAACAAAGGAAACGAAGACTGCAAAAGTCACAGGGCTGAAGATTCAGAGAACTCCTTATCTGTGAAAGAGCTGGAGACTATCTTGTGAGTTCTGCTGCTGAGGGGCATCTTAATGGAGAAAATCTGCTGAGTGACCTTGCTACTGTTTCATCAACAGTGGGTTCAGATTTGGGGAATATTTCACAAAATGGCACAGACAGCCTCACAGTCCTCATCAGGAAAATGGCAGTATTGTCACATTTTAGGGTGATTGAAAGGTCCTGTGTTTACATAGGTTATACATCTATGTGCCGTCTGTGGTCATGAATACAGTATATGTACATGTAAAATAACCCTATTTAATGCAGGAATTGATAAGAAAAGGGCAGAGAAACTTGTTGAGGTTAGGAGAGGTCCTGATCTTTCCCACATTTCAGCTCTAAACAAGTCAAGTAGAATGGCCCCTGCTTGGGAGACAAACTCTAAATCTGACATGAAAAAACATTTTTTTGATATGAGTAGAATGTGAGCAGAAGCATGATAGGTTAACCGGTGTGTGAGGATGTGAAGATGGTGAGATGGATGTATGAATAGCAAACATTTTTCAATGTGATCTTATTTTTCCACTGTTTGATTTTCCAGGTCACACCGACTGACTTCCTATAATCTTTCCCCTCTACCCTAACATATCAGTCACACACTGATGAAGGAGAAAACATAGCTCCAGTAGTTCCTTTAACACACTGGACAACACGTCTAGACCACCTTTGTTGTTGTTGTCTGTATGCTCCTATTTACCAGTCTGACAGTGCTGATGCACAAACTTTTTGCCCTTTACAGGACAAAAACTCCTCCTTCTTGCAACCTCTGCCCTGAACGGCCTCACAACACCATCCAGAATTTCACACTCTCCCTTCAGGTCCAAGAGGCAGCTGATCTGTTTGCAGACCTCGACTGTGAGTGACAAACCTGCAGCACAAGCCGCCAGTATTCACAAAATATACACCGATGAAATGTTCCTGTAAATATTTTGCAACCATTTAGGTGTCTAGAAATAGCCCTTGTTCTGTGATTATGTGTATAGTGTAAATATAATAATTTAATAAGTGTCTTGAAAGTATGTGTAGAAATGTAAAATAAATTGTACTGAATGAAACTGTATTATTGTTATCCAGAAGATGAGTGCAGTTGCATTGTGGGTAAACTGATAAAAGACAGTTTTAGATCAAGGTCTGCCCCCTGCTGGAGAAATAAAGACACTGCATGTTGAAAGCATATGGAGCAGCAGGACAGAGATTTCTATGCATGACTGATTGTTCCACCAGCCAAAAAGACCTCACACAACCCCCACCTAACAATGACTGGTGGCTGCACCAGCTGTCCCTTCATTGGACAGCAGAGTGTATTTCAGTGACTACTGACTCTGCGGTTATACTGATGGGAAATTACAGAAAGATGACTGAGGTGATGATGATATCACCATTATTGTACTGCATGTGTACTTTCAGAAGCTTTGAGGAAGAACATTGGACACTAGATGTTAGTTTTAAATGATAAAAACAAATGAAAAGTGTTTGTCTGGAACATAGTGCAAATGAATTAAATGGGAAAGTGTTCATGTCATTGCATGATGCGAGATGATCGAGTAACGTAATAGTTACGTCAAAAGTAGGCGGAGACAGGAGAGAGATGCGCATCCAGATCCAGTGCTCTGAGGACAGGAGTGACAATACAAACACGCTCCAAATCCAAATCCACGCTCTGTGCGCTCCGTGTGTGTCTGATGAATCAAACACTCCGCTGTAATCACTGAGTGGCGCTGCTGCTGTCTCTCGGTGGCTCTGATGCGGGCTTGTAGCATCCTCTCTCCGGCGTCCAGAAGTGAGAGAGGAGCACCGTTCGGCCGACAGGGAGGGGTCCTTTGGTTTCAGGGCTGTCTCCGTCTCCTCCTCCTCCTGGATGGAGCCCGGCTGTGTGCAGGCAGCGATGGCCATGGGAGATGTCTCGAAAAAAGCATCATCTCGGAATGTGGCAGTGGAGAGAAAAAACCTCATCACCGTCTGCAGGTCAGTTTATTGTCAAAGACAGTGTGTGTCAGTCCCTCTCTCCCCCTGTCTCTCTCTATCTGTGTGTGTGTTTGCATTAGCCTGCATTAATTGTAAGTGGGCAGCCTATGTTTTAACAAATTGATGTTGTTTACCATGACAAATGTAGGCTGTAGGCTATAGACATCCAGACTTACGTCATCCTCATGCGTCCTTTTTATGAACTCTGTCCTGACGGTGTATGAACATGAAGCCTGTGTGTGGACTAACGACCTCGCATCATAAATATTTAGTTTTTCTATAGCAACAGCCACACTGGCTCCTCTGAGTGAGTTTAGCCCTGTCATCTTTGTCACTGCAATTTATTCTCTCTGTGCTGATGGCGTGGTTACCATGACGACAACCTTCCTGGGGCAAGGACAGGCTGGCACCCCTGGGACTCAGGGCAGAGAAGCAGTATAAAGCCTGTACATCAAGTCCTCGTTTGGCTTTGTGAGGTTATCGTAAAGATGTGCACCTCTTTCTGCGATGGGGTAAAGCAGACATACATCATTTAAATTGTAGACCCGGATTTCTGCAGGTGTCTCAAAAGTACACCTTCTTCTAAGTGATAGAAGTGGCCACTGTTTACAAAGCATAAAACGCTACATTTATGGGACTAAAATACTGTTCTGTCTGAGCCTTCTGAACCAAATTGTTTAAAAACCTTCATGTAAAGTCTTGATGAAGAACGTGATGACTGTAATTGTGTTTGGGAATAACAGCTACTGTATGAAATGCACACACATTTAGGGGAACAACAGTGCACCTCTGCTGAGCCTGACAGGTGTATGTAGGTCATGTCACTACCCTGCTGTCTGCATTACAGTGAAACTACAGGAGACTGTGCTCATTTTGAGGACAGTCAGTCAGTTATTGTCCAATCCAGGCAGCTGAATGAGACATTGTTTCCTTTGGAACAATGGAGAGTGAAATCACTCGCCTCTCTGGCTCATGTTAAGATGAGCTTTGTCTCATAGATGTGTGCACATCGTTTAAATGGCCAGTGAGTCTGCAAAACGTGACTAATATCTATCCAAAAATCTATTTTTTTCCTTCACCCCCCAGCATTTCACATTGTTGCTGGACAAATGGCAACTGGCAGGTGTTCTTGGAGCAAATAGGCCTGCTGAATTATTTAGTATACAGGAAAATATTTCAGTGGTCACTTCTGGAGGAAGGATAACATCACTTAAAATAAATAGAATTTGGTTTTCTATATCATGGAGTCTTATAGGGTCAGGGTGTATCATAGATGGTTCACATTAATCCTAGGATTTCTAAAATATAAAAAAAAGACACTGTTCGATATAGTCATCATGCATGGAGATTAACAATTATATATATTCCATATATTCGAAGTGGCTTGATGATGGTTTTACTGTACACTTTGTCACCGATTGCAAAATAATCAAATAACCACCCTGAATGTTACATCAGACTGGAGTCATAAATACATGCTGCCCTCTAAAGAGTCAGCTAAGCTTCCTGAAAGCTTCCCACAAGCTTCACAGTAAGTGGATGACATCAGGCTGATGGAGATGAGAGTCTGCCGGAAAATTGAAGGTACATTGTGACAGTATATACACACGAGGGAGACGTGAACAATTATTACTAAATACGTTACATGATTGGCAGAACACTGTGTTCTTTTGGGATGAGGTTTTTTCTCGTCATGTAGTCTATGTGATGTTAACTGAACCACAGAATGCAGTAATCCATTAATTTTCTCCATGACTAATCAACCTCCATCCTGATGACTTTGTTCCTGGCAAGCAACTTTTTTTTAAATGTTTGCTCTCCTTTCTATCTCACTACCACACAAAGGTTTTCAGTGAAGACTCTGTTAGAGAAATACACGGCCGAGCCCATCGATGATTCATCGGAAGAGTTCATCAATTTTGCAGCCATCCTCGAACACATCCTCAGTCATCGTTTTAAAGGTAAGTCACACTTATTTATGTACATGCAGAAAAACAGTGCACCTTTACAGCATATCCACCCTAACCCTTATAATGTGATATAATACTTATTCTCTCTCTAGGCTCGGGTAGCTGGTTCGATGGTCAGAGGAGTTACTGGGATTACATCCGTCTGGCCTGTGCTAAAGTCCCCAACAGCTGCATTAGCAGCATCGAGAACATGGAAAATATCAGCACCTCCCGAGCCAAGGCAAGCCCTACACACACAGAGACAGAAATCAACATATCATAACCGTTATTAAACTAATGTGTTTTGCCTGCAGGGCCGAGCCTGGATGAGAGTAGCTCTGATGGAGAAGAGGCTATCTGAGTATATCGCCACTGCTCTGAGGGACAGTAGGACAACCAGGTGAGAACTGTCAGCACAGCTCTCTGTACATCAGTGTCATGTAAGTTAGAAATATGTTCCCATCTGTCTGTGTGCTTTAGGAGGTTCTATGCAGAGGGAGCCATCATGTTAAGAGAAGAAGCCACAGTGCTGACAGGGATGCTCATAGGTCTCGGAGCCATAGACTTTAAGTGAGTCTTAGTCTTTACACATCTTAGACATGAAACTGATCATTTTAGAAGAGTGTGTTTGATTTATTTTTATGTTTTTTTCCCTCTGAAGCTTCTGTCTAAAGGGGGAAGCCCTGGATGGGAAATCGTCTGCAGTTATTGACTACACTCCATACTTGAAGTTCACACAAAGGTATACATACACCTTTTAAATGACTATGTATCCATTTAAGTAAATAAGACAGATTTTCTCTTTGCTTTGGTTCCAGCTATGATTATATGAGTGATGATGATGATCGACAGAGTGTCGACAGCAGCACAAGTGATGACAGTGTACCCGAACACCCTTACATTCCTCTGGTCACTGATGAGGAGAGCTGGAGCACAAAATGCCGCAAGATGGAGCAGAGGTTCAAGATAGTCAATGCTCAGACGGTGGGTTCGCAGAACACCTCCTCCTTTTTCAAACTAGTCATATCTAACTTTCCCATCGAGGAAAAGTATCCGAGGTTGGATGCTTCTTTTTCACTCACAGTGGATGTGTGTTGTCAGGGTTACCTGGAGGAGCTTGTACGCCTGCGTGAGTCCCAGCTGAAGAACACAGAGACTGAGAACAAGAGGCTAAAGGCCCGGCTGGAGGAGCTACAGAGCCAGAGCCAACAAGAGAAAAAGGAACTGGAGGCCGTAGTTCTGGAGCTGCAGGAGCAACTGTGAGTTCAATAGACACATAGTCATTAGTGATTCATCATCTTCATATACCCCAGTGAGGACAGTACAGCATGTACAGTAGTTCTTATTTGTGTACTTGTGTACGTAAAGTCACAACAGACTCACATTTTTTAGGACGAGCTTGATTCCCTGTGACTCCAACCACCTGGCCAAAAACCTCTCCATCCCCCTCATCAACCAGTGGCCGACGCTCGAGCCATTCAACAGCCAGGAGGACATGAAGCTGTACCGCAGGTGGGACAAGTCAAACCAAAGATGATGTCAGAGGACAGCACAAAAGTGATTGCCTGTGACAATGGCCCTTTATTTAACTTTTAGGAGGAGTTTCCCGAGCACCGAGCTGCTGTCAGTGGAGCTCAGCCTCGATTCAGACTCTCAGAGGATTGAAGGGAAACAGAACGGAGGACCCTGGTGCACAGGTGACACCGTTTTCTCTCTTGTAGAATAAAAAGTGAGTAAACATCCCCGCATGCTTAAACTGACCCGTCCTTTGTACTTTTTGCCTCTCTCCTCCAGAAAAGGACTACACCCCTTCTATGATGGGCCTGTGTGGGTCCTTGGCCTCCCTCCCAAGCTGCAAGTCTATGTCTAGCCTCAAGTCCAGTGAGTGCCTAGTCAACATCAGCACAGAGAACAGTCCTGCCCTCTCTCCCAGCTAGGGGGCGCCAAAGAAACACTGCCAAACGGACAATTCAACATGAAAACAAAGCGACTGTTCTTTGTAGTCAGACGAATGCGCTCTTTACGTGAGTCCCTTTACCTTTTTGCTCTGAGCCTCTCAGCTTACACCGTCTGTGGAAGAGCAGCTTCGCTCTGTGGATGCAGGAATAGCAGCTGTACTGCCTCACGGCCTCCTTCACTTTCACTGTCTCTCATTCTCCTGACATGATTAAGCCTCATGGAATGCAAACAACAGGTTTCAGTTTGACCCCTTTTTACGTCACAGCGCTTCACTTGGTGCAGTTGTAGTCATGTATATGAACCGGTCATCCAAACTCACTGTAGGATTGTTCTGTACGTCTTTGTCCATTTGTCTGTCTTATCAGTCTGTTAGTGTGTCTTATTCTGCCTGTTACATAACAGTGGCAGGATTGACTGTTCTACCCTTTTAAGGAACAGAAACCATGTTTATTTATTTATTATAAGAGAAGAGAGGTGCTTCATGTGCT
>JAVQJX010117946.1:0-15243 GCA_036025115.1 Ambassis agassizii | reverse complement strand
TGTGGACTAATTGATCAAATTGTAGCTCATTTTCTTTCTACAGTGGCATTCAAATTCAACTTAATGGGAAGTAATCCCATGAGGTTTCCCATCACTTCAGTGTGTAAATCAGCACACACAATTGTCCAAGATGCTGATACACAAATTGATTTTAAGTAGTTGGAATCGGTCACTTTCTTCACTCTCTTTAACACGCAGCCAAACACAACATGGCTTATCCTCTTTCACCACCACACATGCACACATGGTTCTCTTCACACATCAGGCATTCCACGCTAACGATTCACTGGAGGTTGGCAGTAGTTAGCCGAGCAATGTGTTTCCCATTTTGACCCACGGTTCACTTAGAAACTGATACTGGGTGCTGGAACTATCCGAACCTGCTGATGCCATTTCTGATCTGAATAAGTAGAAACAGAACAGGTACATAAAAGACCAGTTTAACTCATTAGACAGCAGCAGGTTTAGGTAAGTATGAATGTATTTACAAGATTAAATTTAGTTTCTTTTAAATAAATAGTTTGTGTTTGTTGGTGAGGACTGTCCCTGTCAAATCAATAATGGGACTCATTGTATGTATATTTTATGCCATTTTAATCACTACTTCTCCTTTATATGTTCTGTAGTCACTTATGCAGTATACAAACCATATCAGACTGGAGATGTTACTAAACATATGAAACCACTGTGCTACCATATGTCATTTCACACACCATTATATCTTTACATTTCACTCAACAGAGTGAGTTCAGTTGTGTTGACAGGTTGACGGCATCTATTATGATAGTACTGTGTTGCTGCACCGGCCACACGCAAACGCTATAATTCATGCAGTCCTGTCAGTCCCCTCCCTCCACCCTCCTCTTCCTCTTCTATCGCTCACTGTGCTGAAGCTGGTGAAGCCTCCAGTAATCAGTCTGTCTCATTTGGCTTGGGTTACATGTCAGAAGGACTTTAGGGAGTGTTGAGGGGAAAATGCACAGACCTTCTGAGTCCTTAGGGCAAAATACAAACCAGTCAGGCCAGAGCTTTTTTTAACATGCAAAGTATCCATTATTAAGTAAATATAGTGAAGCTAAACAATCTTGTTAGCTAACTTCATGACCATGTAGAATAAAAATGTTAAGACTTTAAACAATACATATTAGTGATGTGGAAAACAACATAACATTTTCATGATTTATTGATTTGGTTTTTATTTACTATTTATTCACATTTATTATTTCACAAATCTGCTTTATTTATTGAGCACTTACTAAGTATACTAATACTTTTGGTGTTGTGTTAGATGAAAACAGAAGGGTGAGTTGGATTGAAGAGCTTTATTATTAGTTTTACTGCTTGTCTGCTGTAGGAATTTAGCAAATTCACATTATAAGTATAGGACAGCATATGTATTAGTATACAATAAACATTCAGTGGTTCTCAGATCTGTACTATTTCAGTGGTGCTCTGTCAGTCTGTTCACTCTGTGTTACTTTACCAGGCCCGTCCAGCCACATCCCTGACCCCCTCATTTTGTCTCTCGAGTGCAATATCACGACACGTTCGCCTTCAGTTGGGTTTACTGTACAGGCATTTCAAAGGTCATCGTTATTCTTAGGTTTAACAAACACTGTCTCCGTCTTTAGTTTGAAGATGTCTGTCCTGAACACGGGGCTTTCAGGGAAGGTCACTCTGTGGTTATAGATACTCTTAAACACAAGTAAAATAAATGAATCACAAAGTGGAAATAAAGCCCAATTTATCATTTTTGTTTTGGGACAACTTTGGGAGAACTTTTATGAGAAGTATGCCAGATTAGTTTAGCATAAAGAGGATGTAACTGTCCTGGCGTCTGGCTTCTTCTTTGGGATCATTTTTTGCATCAAACCTTTAGCAGAAAAGCATTTAAAAACAATTTCCTATAATGGCAAACCATTTGATAAAAGATTAAAGCTTATTATGATGATGTATTGATACCAAACTGAATTAGATACCAGGGTACTGTTCTGCTAAATACAGAAATATGCCCCTTTCCAATTCTGATTTATCTCAGCCTTATTTTAAATTAGTTTATTGATTTTATTTTCTATATATGTTTTTAAGGATGCACCTTCTTCCCTTTGTACTTCTTTCCCTTTAAATCTCAGACAGCGCTGATAGTGTAACAAAGTCCATTTTACATAGATACTGTACAGTGATGCCTTCCTGGATTTAACTAGAAAAAAAACAAAACAAATTATTTACACATTTAAAAAAAACTAAAGTACTACAACATCAGCAGACACCTGAACGAGCCCCCAGGCACTTGTGATGCAGAGAAGACAGACATAATTACACATTTAAGTGCTACAATCTAAGACAAAAACAAGAATATAATACCATTTACAATTGTTATGTTTGGGAATTAAAATACAACAACCCTTATAGAGTAGTAAGAATACCTTCATAACACCACAGCACAAAGCTCAGTATGTTTGCTGAAGTTTAGTTTAGTAAACAATTTGCTCCTTCAAATATTTTTTCTCTCACACACAGTAAATAAAAAACAAAACAAAAGAGTTTGATTTATGGGTTCAAAGTTGGCAGCGTGATAAAATAAACAAATAATTACATAAAGTTAAATTCAATGAGGTGCAACACAATAACAAAACTTAAACAAGCCCATTAATTCAAATCTAGACTCCTGGGTTTCACCTTTTACATTTAAGTAATCCAAAACTTTTCCACTTCCCCTTGTCTGAATTCATCCCACATCCTTCGACTTCTGTCTCTGCTGACTTGTCTTTTATCCAAAGGTCATTGTTCCAAACAAAGAAGAAACAAGACACCCCTTTTTCTTTCTTTCTTTCTTTTTTTTAACCTCTGGGCTTTTTCTCCGCTCTTATTTGTCTGTTTGGACGATTGTCAGTCGCAAGAATCACTGCTTTGGAAAAACACAGTGCAGTTAGAGAGGGAGTAGTAATAAGTGTAATATTAGTTACACGGCGATTCGTGATCCCCTGAGAAATGAAGACTGAAAAACCTGCTTTTTGTTTTGCATCATTTAGGACAGTTTGTGTGTTTTGTTAGAATAAATTTGTACTTTTTTTTCATGCTTGTTACTGTCAATATAGCATTTCACCATCTACAGCATACAATGCAAATCAACGTTTGACATAATTAGACAGAGAGTTACCTTACATTGTCGACTTATAATGACTTTAAACAGTATATGGTCCCCTCATGAGAGTCAGAAGTTTTCTGTGTCCTATACAATGAATAAGAATGTTAATGTTAATGTGTGTGTGTGTGTGTGTGTGTGTGTGTGTGTGTGTGTGTGTGTGTGTGTGTGCGTGTGTGTAGTACAGTACATGCATGCATGGCTACATACTGTATGTCAAGTATGGCTACATCTATAATTGATGTGTGCACATGTCTGCTTATGTACATTTAGTATACATGGTTATACTGTGAGTCCCACATCCGTCCCTTTTTCTGGGTCAGTCTGTGTGTGAGCGTCTGTGTTATGCAGATCGGCCTGAGCACATAGAACGGAGTCATGTTGCCGTGGTCACAGCCAGTCATTCTTAGAGCACTTGTTGGTGGTGGGATGAACCGGAAGGTGAGATAAAATCCATGTGTGCTGCTACTGTTCCATGTCTTAAAACAAATATTTATACTAAGAGTAAATACCCGGATGTAACCTTTATTTTTGTGTCCGCGCATCCTTCCTCAGGTTGTCATTTTGCAAAGATCCAGATCACTCTGAGGTATGCAGGCCTCCTTCCAGTAGCAGTAAACAGGCACAAGCCATTCATCAACTGAAATTCAAAAATGTCTAACCCGGCATGTAAATAATGTCACTTGTCAGGTACAGTCTGAAAACAGTGACTCCTCTTTGGTACATTTTTGAAGTAAAACAAAGGGTCACTCTGGGTAAGAACTACAGCAGGAGGAAGAAAAGTATGCACAATAATTCTAGTTCAAAGCCCGCTGCTGCTGCTCCAATATTTAAGTCGGATAACGGTAAGCTGGGAGTCAAATAGTGTGTTAAGGCAGGTAGATATCCAGGCTCAAAATGGAATGATTATGGGCATCAAGAGAAGTTTGTAAAGATTGTTTGTTGCTACACAAGCTGTCTGTTGTGTGGGTCTGAAAGTGGGATAGTCTCACACTGGTTTGAATTTGTGTACTGAAGTAAAGGAACACTATGTTAAGCTTAAGGTTAAGGTGGTAAAAGTTTTGCTGACAGTTCACACTACAGATGTGGCGGTCGGCTTTACGGCACTTGGGCTGAGCACCAGACTCTGGGCAATGTCATCACGGTTGATCTTACGTAGAGCCGTGCACAGCGTGTCGATGCTGGCGCAGTCTTTGCTTGCCCAGTCTGACAGCAGCGCACGGACGGGATGCTCTTCCTGCCTGAAGGTTGCGATCCGCTCCTCCTCGTACCCGAGGAGGCCCGCCAGGTTGCACCAGTCGCTGTCATGCATGTGGTTGCAGTTGTCTCCTTCGTTGCCTCTGAACAGCAGCTTCTCCACTTTCTCTCTGGTGTGGAGGGGAAGCAGCAAACAGGGCTCTTCATCCACAGTGACAACTGCAGAGGGCAAAAAAAAAACATTTTTTTTTTTTTTAATGTCAATTTTAGTTCAATATTGAGCATGTTAGGTTCTGTTTTTAACCTTGTTGCCACCTCACAAAATACATCTTCCTGTCTGCTCAGTACATCTTGTGTTGCCACTAATTTGCTTCCTTCCTTTTTCTGGGCCGACACGTGGGCTTCAAAAGTCCTAAATTCTTTAAAACTGGTTTGTCAGGACATGACAAACACTGTAGGCTCTGTCAGTGTGGTAATCCTTGTTTGTTGATCTGCTACAGTAAGTTTGAAAGATTATAGTCAAGGTGGAGTTAATAAAGCATAGTGCATGGCTCATTCCTGAGGGGGAATTCTTTTCTTTCCACTGACACAGTGGAACAGTGTAAGGTGCAGCCTGCTGTTTATGTATAATCACTGAAACCCAAAATTCAGGTTTGCTATCCATCAGGCTTAATCATGGATTAGAAGAAACTCATTAAAGAGGAAATAGGTGGAAGGTAAGCACTGACTTTTGTCCTGCTTACGTCCAATTTAAGCACAAAAGTCTGATAAATGAGGGCTATTGTATTTCTTGGTATTAAGGGAGCAGCCTGTGTGCAGGTATACTGCAGGTATTGTGTGTGTGTGTGTGTGTGTGTGTGTCTGTGTTACCTGTCTGTGCCTGAGTCTGGCCCTGCTGCTCCTGCAGACTCTGGCTGTCCACAGAAATGCCGCTGTCGCTGTGGAGCTTCTCCCCCTCAGGTGACGGGGTCTGGTTCTGGTTGGCTGTGCAGTTGTTGGCCCCTTGTTTGTTCTGCTTACAGCTGTTCCATCTGAATGAGAATGAAGTGGACCATTACAATGTTTGAGGGTAATTCAAATTAACAGTACCT
This sequence comes from Ambassis agassizii, assembly GCA_036025115.1. NCBI lineage: Eukaryota > Metazoa > Chordata > Actinopteri > Ambassidae > Ambassis > Ambassis agassizii. The sequence continues at coordinate 9,810 of JAVQJX010117946.1, read as the reverse complement.
ACAATATGTATAAGTACATTAACATTTCTGGACAAGAAATCAAACAAGACTTCTAAAGCATCTCTGGAATTAATTGACATTGTGTCTGTATAAATACTGAAGAGGTGTGTAACTTGGTAAAGGACTGTGGTTGGGTGCTCTGCCAAGAAGTAACCCACAATGCAGTGCACTGACGCCAGCTTTAAGAGAACATTAAGAAATCAATACGATGGTAAAAAAAAAGGTCATAAGTGAGATGAATTATTTTTCTGGGTTCTGATCCATCTTGGCTCCACCATGTACAGATACAGAATGTAATGTATATTGTTCATGTGAATGTGACAGTCGAACGCATCTGTTCTCACCTCTTGAAGATGATGAAGGCCACAAGGCCGACGACAACGGCTGCTAGGATGGAGCAATAGATGGGGATGAGTTTGTCGTTCAGGCCCTGGTAGAGCCGCTCCTGGGAATCGCCGTTGTTGGACGTGGTGGTGGTGCTGCCTGTAGGTCCCCCTGGTAGCGGACCATCTGGTGTGATTTCTTCATAGCTGGTCGTGGAAAAAATAGGAAAATCCGAGGGAGACGCTGGGAGCAATGGAACTGTGGAGGACAAGGAAATTAGTGGTTAGAGCAAAGCTTGCTTCAGATAAAGAAACACGGTGTGGTCATTTCTGCTTCTCACTGGGGAGCCATTAAAGGGAATGTAAGAGCAGGTTTGTCCATCCAGCTCTGCCCACATACCTCCAACCATTAGCAGACATGTTCGCTCCTCACTGCGGATGTGGAAACCTATCCTTGCCTGTCACTTACTTACAGTTACTCACATCTCCGACAGGAAATCACCCTGTTGACTTCCAAGGGCTCTAAATATCTCAGGAGAGTCGCTGAGTGCAGGGCAGCCATTTTTCACTAATGAGCTGAAAACATTTTTAATGAGAGCATATTTAGATGGATGCGCGGAGCTGCTGTTAGGCTTCAGCTAAAGGAATTCTGTGTTGAGTGCTTTGTAGCAACACCATCCTATCATTGGCGTATATTTCTATCATCACCTGAAAGGCCACTGATTAGATGTTGCTGCATTGGAAAACTTTCCAAACCACAAACATGTTGCCCTGCAGGATTATCTAACTCACTGTGCCAAGTCGGGTTGACGTGTATCATTTTGTGTGCACAATATTAATGTTTGCTACTTCGTTGGCACTGATCCTTAAACAACTTTTTTGAATGTCAGGTCAGTAGCATCGACTGCATTCACTTCCAGGTTCTTCATGTTCACTCAGCACAACAAAACATTTGACTGTTCACAGCTGCTGCTAGCATGTGCTGTATCTCCCCTTGTGATTAGATGGTCACACCCACAAAAGTTTCATTTGGAAAGAAACACGGTCGCTCGTACTTTAAGTAACAATTATTTTCTTCTTTGTTTGAAGCCAAACAGATAAACGTGTGTGTGTGTGTGTGTGTGAGGAAGCTGTGGCTGATCATAAACATGTACAATTTCAGTAAGTCTTGGTCACTATAATCATGGTTAGTGGAGGAATAAAAATACAGAAGAAAAGCTATCATAAGTAATGAAGTAAGAGGATGAAGTGTCTCAGAAACGGAATGCAAACAGGCTTCTGATGAATCACTAGAACATATCAGGTTGCTTCCCGCCCTCCTCGAGACTTGATAGACAAACATAGATACTTCCACACCATCTTCATCATCAGCTCCACCATAGCTTGCCTGTCTCTCCCCAGCTATCTTTTACCCTCCAACACACATGAAATCAGACACCATCCATTGACAGAGATCTTCTTTGTCCAACACAAATGTCCCCTCCCCATCTTTTCTCTTCATCCTTCAGTCCCCTTCCCATTTTACCTCTGGCTATGCTTTTGGTTGCTTCTATCTGGCACTTCCTTTTCTGTCAATCAGCCATAATTTAGCCTTTTTTCCACCTCTTAACATTAATAATCAACCTGCCTTGTTGTCTAATCTCACAGTCTAGGATTCTCTTTGTTTGTTATCTATCATTCCTGTTACTCTCTCTATCTCCACAGCATTACAGCACTCTATGATCCGCAAATTAAAAACAAGCCCTGAGTGCATCTACTGAACCACTAGCTCGGCTTTGCGTGTCTGATGCCTTCAGAGGGGAGCGACCCGCTCTCATGCTGAGCTCAGCTTGTTTTCAAGTGCTCAGCAGTTACTGGACCAGCGCTCTCACTAAAGTCTGATCTTAATGATGGACACAAAAACAATCCCCTTATGAAATGCATTGGTGATGAGTGTTACAGTGTAAAAGGGAAAGGATATTACATCCATCCACTGAGAACTGTGAGCTGAAAACAAACAGGGAGCCACTCATAATGTCCAGTGTAAACCAAGATAAGCCACAATTTGGCTAACTAGGTCACTTTTAAGTGTACAAAATTAACATATGAGACCTTCTGATTTGAAACCATTCTTTTGGGGTCAGACTATGGGAATCCTGTTGTTAAAATAATAAAAACTCAAAGCATTTAAAATAACAGGTTTGGTTAACTGTCCCTCAAAAATTATATCTATTATTCAGCATTATCTGGCACTTAGTGAAATTACTGGAATTTTCCTCCTGGCTTTGTCCCATAATGATTAACTCCTGACAGGAAATCCCGGCGGCACACGTGTGCTCACTAACATTAATTATATAGAAAGAAGTTGTTGCTCTGTCTTTATGCATACATTGGGACTGATTGTGTGTGTGTGTGTGTGAGGTGCTCTGAAGCAGCCACACCTGAGCTGAACTCGTCATTCCAGCCTCTTGTAGACTCTTGCAAACAGGTGTTGCTGCTGTTTCAACACTTACTTTAAAGCACGGAAAAGGAGGGGCTTTTCTTTTATTACACGCGATTACAGCTGAGCACAGAAACACAAAAATGCCTTCAGCACTAAGGGACATTTCTACTTTTACCTAATGCTAATGTAACATTTTCTGATTACCTTTGTTTCTTTCTTACACTTTCTCCTCGAGGCGTCTGTTCACTACCTTACATGACCCATCTTATTTTCCTGCACACTTGCTTCACACACCCCTAAATGTGTATTCATGTGCACTTGTACAGGGGTGCATACGCCTGTGTGTTTGTGTGTGTGCGTCTGTTCTGCGGCAGAATGTGATCAGCACTCGTAGAGGTCAACCAGAGAAACCCGAGAGTGCAGAGGAGTAACTCCATCGCTTTTATCGACCAGGCCACATTCTCAGCATCTGCTGCCTCTCTACACTCACAAGCTTTTTCCGTCTCTTTCATTGCTGCAGCTCTTACTGTGTACTGTTCTAACTCACATTCTCTGCTTTTAACCTTACAATTCATAAGCAATTGGTGACTTTGTAACATTACTGCCCTCCACTTTAACAGGAATCGAGCAACAAATGAGTGAACGGCACAAAAATTCCCCCACTTTATGTCACAGTGCAGTAATTCAGCTCAAGGCAATTCTGTCAGATTAAAAGATAATGCTGTATCGCTCAGAAAGAGGCTTGACTTGGCACAGACAGATGCTGTAAATCCTCGCTCCCCAAGTAGACCTCTTGGCAGCAAATACACGGCACGAGCTGAAGCACGAGTGTTGTGGTCACCCTTGCCACCGGAATCACTCCCTCATGCCACATCACCTCTGAAAATTTTTTCCCCAGCATGTCGGAGGGGGTGAAGGAATGAATGGCAGGCGACTTCAGGAGTCGATACCACAAGGGCTCAATTCTTGTTTGGCAGAGGAGAAAGAGACACAGTCGACTTTAAAACCTCTCTCATCGCTACAATGCTCATACTGTGGAGCGGGGAGCAAAGGGGTTAAAGAGAGAAGGTCAGCTGTGGCCACACAGTCCGACTCAGTGGAGATATAAGTCAGTAGATGTGAGGGGACCAAACTATAGTCACACAATGAGTAACTGTGCAATAGAAAGACAGTGGATTGTTTAGTCAGAATGGGGTTGAAGATTCTTCACGGCTATTGAAGTGCCAATGGTCGCAGGAAATCAGGAATGTCGATGGCATTTTGCCCTTCATCATTTTCCCCATTTGCCTCCGACTCTTCGCTGTCTGTCCATCAAAAATGGAATGGACCAATCAGAGCTCAGCAAGGAAAACTAAACAAAGAAGGACTGTCAAGCTCTTGAGGAGTGCTCAATATTTACTAAAGATACAAGACAAAAAGCCACTACGATATTAATGCTAGCTCATGCTAACAGCTCTCTTTGTATGTAAGCTGTAGCTTACATATATATCTCACAATTTGTAAATCTTGTCTTTCTTTTCTCCTTCCTGTTTCTTTGTCCCCCTGGTCTGGCCCTGAGCGGCCTGCATGCTGCTGGTTATTCGATGATGCTTTCTGATTTCTGCAGGGCAGTCTGTCAATTGTGAAGGTCAACCAACACAGGAAGGAAACGGCTCCCTCCTCCTACTCACCTATCAATAACCAAACAAACTTAGACCAATCACTCTCTCCTCTCACCCCAACTTTCATCTGTCTGTCTGTAACATTCAATCAGCCATCTTATTGATTTCAGTCTGTCTATGCAGTATTAGTTCCAGTCAGCATATACCCGGCTTTGTGTGTGTGTTGTGTGACTCATATTCAAGGATTCCTTTGAACTTTCTTTCAGTTTGTGCATGAATAATATAATTGCATGTGTGCTGTAACCTGTTGCCCTTGTTGCCAGAAAACCTGAATCCCTGGCTTAAGGTGATCGGGTCAGTCCACATATGTCCTGGGTACATTCTCAAGGAAGAACAGGGTCATGGAAGGAAACCTTCTGCTTCCCAACGGCCTTCAGGGCTTTTAGCTAAAACCTCAGGCTGATAAGAACAGGCAGCAAGTACTTTGTCAATCCAGGCATTACTCATTCATCTTTAACCACAATATGAAAGCGCTTTGTCACGGTGTGTTAGCATCGCTGGCCACTCCTGTTGGTAATGCATTTTGAAGTAATTTCTCTCTCTCTCTCTGGGCTTCCCTGTCATGCAATAACTACATATGCCTCATTATGTGATTGTGTGTTGTATATTATTGATATTATCACTACTTGTTTTTGTGACCCTCTGACAGGATTGTAAGGATTACACCATGCTGTTCATACACCTCCCCAGTGGGGACTGCCTGACACCCACATCCTCCACATACAAGCCTCCCATGACCTTCCACCTTTGACCGTGACTTGTTAGCCCTGCAGCAGAGTGGAAGTCATATCACACGCCTTTAGATAAGCATCTTGCCTTTAGCCCCTCAACTCTATGGGTACAAAGTCTGGTCAGTATTAGTATGTTTTGCCACCACAGAGATGAAGAGAGCTTTGCCTTCCTTGTGAGACTCCAAACCCAACGTTAATCCCTTTTGAGGAAATTAGATTTTCACCCCACATATCAGTATATATACCAATAAAAATTCATTACAAGCCAAAACTCAAATATAATCCAAAGAGTAAGTTCTCACTAAAGATCACCTATACTAATAATATCATCAAAGTGATGTTCCAGTCTTTCTACTTTTAGTAAAATGACGCCTCCTCATAGGCTTTCTGTATGTTCTTTTCAATCCCTCCACCTTCCTGACTCTGTTTAGCCTTCAGGCCTGCGTCGTCTGACTCCACAACATTAACGGATATGGACGTCTGGCAGCACAACAGATTTGTAAGTGCTGATAACGCTGGTGCTTCGGTAAAAAGATTACATTAGAAATAAAAGGCCTATGATTGGATTAGAGTGAGGCATAACATATGACAATGAGACCCATACACGCTGGGCTGTAAATCATCATGCCTGGAATCACTGCAAATTCACATTCGTCATGAAGTATACATGGTTAGTTATCTAGAAGATGTTTTGTATTGGGAGTTCTGGCTCCTTAAATCGTGATATAAGGATGAATCATCTCTCCAAACACCATGCCTCCCTTTTAACCACAAGTTGAATTAAAGCATCACCTTCAATGGAGGATGTTCAGTGCACCTGGTAAAAGATAGCAGCATTAAAATCCCACAGCTGACTCTCTTTGGCAAAGTTAAACCTTTGTATAGATGCAGATATGGACACAGAAATACATGACTCCCTCTGTCTGTTTTACACATTACGTGCTCAATTAAGTAGCCCCATGGGCAAAACCGAAAGCCCTCGTAGGCCACACTGGATCATGGGAGCGTTACAAAGACGTCCCTTTAGCTATGTTCACCACTGTGATAACAACATCCTTCAAACTGCTGGCCTGACAGACTGCTTGGCTGATCAACAGACTTCTTTTTATTGTCATTTCACAAAAGCGTTGATTTTTATCTGTCATGCGTCAGATCATTGGAATGAGCAGTGACTGCAGTCATGAGGAATCTGTGATTTGGAGCGTGATACCAACAAATATAAAAGAAATTCAGAGCTGTGACCTTCTTCTAAACCCTCAACATAGAACAACATAGTGGTCTTTGTATCTTTTAGATGGGATGAGATGTAAAGACAATGAGATGGGCTTCGATGTGGCATTTCGGTCAGTGGGGTGAACATCATCGAATTGTGCTGATCTGATTATGTGGCTGAAAAAGTGGATGTCCACCATCTTTTACTGTCCGTCCACTGCTTCACATAGAGTCTATTCAGTTTATTGTGACCTTGGGCAATGAAACCCATTACTCAACTTTGTGCTACACAGAAGTGCATGATAAACATGGCCGGTGTTTATGTAAGGTCATCCCACAGACATTTGTTAGATGGCTGAAAAAAAATCTCTGAACAAGTGGATTAATTGTTGTGTTAAAAGAATACATCAGTAGTAGATGAATTCTTCTTGATTGTGCACTCAAAGCTTTAGCCATATTTGGCTCTTTTAGCTTAGCATTTTGGGAAATATGTGTTCTATGCTAAGCTGTAGCTTCATATAGCATACATGAGTAAATCTCCACATAAACTTTTATGCCCACATATCATACCTCTTCCATACCATGCAGCCTGAACACAGTGCTTTAATATACATTAGACATCGGCTGTTTTTCTTACCTTGACAAATTCTGTCACTGACAGGGCTGCAGTCCTGTAACACCTCCCCTTCATCACAGGTGGTGCATGGGATACAAGGCTCCCGAGAGCTCTCCTGGTCCGAGTAAGTGTCTAAGTTACATTCCTCACACACCGTGTCGTGGTCCTGCTCACAGCTGTACAGCATGCCTTTTCCCTCGGGACATTTAGTGCATTGTTCACACTGCTGTGACAGGCTATTCATGTAGTAGCCGTAGTTGCAGATGCAGGTGGCGTCGTTGGAGTCGGTGCAAGGTGTCTCCATGCGCAATAGACCTTTACACTGTGTGCACGGCTGACATTTCTCTAAGTGACTGAAATTCTCTGAGAAGGTTTCACCTGAAAGAAGAAAAAGAAGAGCTCTCTTAAGAATGCATATTTCCAATTGTATGAGGACTTTGTGGGTGTGACTGATGACATTATATATTATTACTTGACCTTATATCTACCTGTTTACCTTTATCTTCTGCTCTACACAATCATGACTGTATATTTTCAGTTTTAGGGCAACAACTCTAAAGAAACATTTCACAAGATGTGTCAACGATTTTTTGATAATGAACACAGGAACGTTACGTTGTACATGTTTTGTACACTTGCATGATTTATATAGATATATCTGCAAAGGACACAATCAATATTGCATGTTTTATGGAATTGTATTTCGACTGCATAGAGAACTGGGAAACACTAAATTATGCAACAGACCCATTTGTAAAAGCAGTGTGTGTGTGTGTGTGTGTGTGAAGAGAGGGAGGTGGAATTGGGGGGGGGGGGGTGTATGACCTCAAAATCTCTATCATAGAGTGTCGGAGCTGCTGATAAGAATTTTCTGTATATGTTATATCATCTGGCTGCAGCAGATGTTAATCTTCAGGTTTACTGTCTGTCTCTAGTTGCTTTCTCTTCTCCAAAACCAAAAATATTACCACTAAAATAAAAAACAACTTCCAAAGTTTGCACCAGCTGATGTTCTCAGTTCCGTATTTTTACAAATAATCACAATTCCAGTAGAAAGAAGAGCAGAATGGAACTAAAATAACTTGATGTGTGGTATGAGATGTTAATCTTCAGGTTTACTGTCTGTCTCTAGTTGCCTTTTGTCCTCCAAAACCAAAAATATTACCAGTAAAATAAAAAATCTTTGCACCAGCTGCTGATCTCAGTTCTGTATTATTACAAATAATCACAGTTCCAGTAGAAAGAAGAGCAGAATGGAACTAAAATAACTTGGTGTGTGGTACGAGACATGAGTCTCCATGTAGACCTTTAGCAGCTGCGTCTCATGGCATATCGAGTTTTCTGTCTGCATCACAGGCCCACCAACAACGCCGAATGCTCTGATGATGCAGAGATTAAAACAGAGATGAGGAGAGATAGACACTGAGTCAGACGCAGAGAAGAAAAGAAAAGTAGAGGCCGTGTCATCCGAGATTGTGTCTTAAACTGATGGTGTCAAATGAAGGTCCTTCACATTCTTTTTTAATTATGTCTTGAGAGTGGACTGACTCTTCTTTCTATGTGGGCCTCTTGGTGTCCAGTCATACCACCCCTTCCACCCACACTCACCCCCCAACCCCATTATGTCCCACATCACTCTCCCTCTTTTCAAACAGACACACATTCAGACCCTCACTCCCCCTCCCCACTAGTGCTCTCAGATCCATTATCATAATGCCATGCATCAATAATGCAAGTCAATACATTAATAACACTAGCCTGCAGCATGGAGGGAGGGGTTGGAGGAGTGGGTGGTGGTGATGGAGGAGGGGAGTACAGACGGACTTTTCCTGGCTCAGCATATCATATCATAACAGTACTTTCACCTCTGGTCTAACATTCAATCCATCGCTTTGTTTTCAAGGGCCATAAAAGGACTCCTAACTTTGTGCGCTCTGGCCATGGTGCAGTGTGTTGTGTGTGTGTGTGGGGGGGAGTTTTCCTGGATGTGTTGGTACGCGTGTGTGTGTGTGTGAACTATTAGCTGCTGGCTGAGAAGGTTGCCTTGTGTCCATTCCAGCTGTACTTGTTCTGTTTCATCTCCGCTTATCTGCTCATTCATCCAAACTCCTTCCTGTCAGCTGGCCATCGTTTTTAGCTGTTCACTCCGTCTCTTATTTAATTTATTAATGATCAGTGCTAAATGAAGCCTATGTAGAAACCACAATCTTATTAATGGAAACTTGTGCAATGAAAATCTTTTAACTGTAGGCGATAAGATGAGCATTTGGAGAGTGGAAGGTGATGATGAGAAAAAAGGTTTCCAAGACAAATATTTTATTTCTAAACACTTAGAGAGCAGAATTATTCCTCTGGCCAGAGATGCTTTCCACATCGTGATAGGTCATGAAACTGATGCTAAAACAACATTTGAGCAACAATGCTGTTTGAATGTGCACCTAACAAAGGTGGCAGACGTACCACAAATCTTTAATGAACTTGATGCCTGATTGACTTTACATATACGTAAACAACATATTTTGTAGCATCTTATTGATTCTTGATGAAAAGATGAATGTGTCTAGACTTTGCCTAACAAGCTGACACACCAGTGCAACAAAGTTATAAAAGACCTGAGCCGAGGATACAGGAGGAGCAGGTCTTCATGACAGCTGGTGACACAAATAGCAAAGCCTCATCTAACAGCACTAAGTTTGCATTTACAGCCTGAGCACTTCATAACTGAATCTAAGCATCTGAACTTTGAGTCTGAGACTGAGGCTAATGTGAATAGTCTCTATGTAGAAATTATACTCCTTTATGAGTGGATAAGACATGAAAAAAAAAAACAGTATGACTTTTGTTT
>JAVQJX010117911.1:0-25799 GCA_036025115.1 Ambassis agassizii | reverse complement strand
GCTGTAAACATGTTGATTTCTGCTGGAAACACGTTGGACATTTTAACATGGGAGTCTATGAGGACTGACTCACTTTTGGAGCCAGCCCCTAGAGGCTGCAGGGGGAACTACAACGTTTCAACACTTCGAGTCTGAACCTGGAGTTTGTCACATCAACATAAATTTCAATCAATAGGTGCAGAAAAAGCTGCTCTATTCATCAATCAACTACATTGGAATGTAAAGTGAAATGTTTTGGGAGGACATGAAGCAATCAGTTCATGTGAAGAAACACTCGAGTATCACATCATTTACCATTTAATCTGTGCTGAACTGAAAAATGGGCTAAAATTTTATTTAAATCAAGTATAATTAATGTGTCTAAAACACCTGCACACACACACACACACACACACACACACACACAGAGCAGACATGTGGGTCAGTGGAGGCCATGAACTGTGGCTCGGAGCCCCACTTTCCACTCTGAGCTCCTCTGGCCTCTTCAGACTGCTTAACACTCTGCAGCAGTGGGATTCAGAAAGGAGTCAGCTTGCTGCCACTATTTCCTCACAGTGGACCATCGATGAGCTCATGGGGGTAAAAAAATGTGGGCTGTCAACTTTTGATAGTGCCGCTTGCAACACAGGATTTATTTGGTGCATTGATACTTTACTTTTAAGTTAAAATAACATCCAGGAAAATCCACTTTATGTTGTTGTTGTTCTGTACATTTGTCCCTGAAGGCTGTAGTGTCGGAGCAGGTTGACAGGTTGTCATGTATGAAATATAGATGTGCTGTGTGGTGGAAAGCGCCTGCAGGGACAGAGAGAGGGATGTGGAAAGATAGCATGATGACAGCTCACCTACACACACACACACACACACACACACACACACAGGCATCAAAGTTACAGTGTGTGCTCGCCATCAGCATCACTACTTTAAAGAAGCCAAAGGTCAAACACTGCACACATACTTGAACAATTTTCCCTTTGGGTAGTGAACGTCTCACCGAAAGTCAGTGAGATATTTAGTTACAGAAAACGACCTATTATCAGGGAAACTGCCACATATACTATCTGTACTGTAGAATTCCTGCTGTCAAACAACAAGAGACGACACTGCTCCATCTCATGCACTATGAGACATCAGACATAATGTGTACAGCAACTATCAGCCTGTCAGAGCTCAAAAACACACCATGAACGCCACAAATTCATATTTAAAGGTTCAGTTCGTCTTTTTTTAAATCTCATCATTAACAAAAAGCACATTTTGTTAATGTTGTCTGTGTCTTAGAACCAAAAAGCTGCAACATGTAGATGTAGATCACTTTAAGACTAACACAAACATAAAGCCAGGAAATAAGAGATGGAACTCACCCTGTCTTTGTCGTCAGCCACATCACAGAGCACGTCGTCCAGATCGAGGATTCCCCCGTCACCGTGCTCTAAGCGATGCACCTGCAGCCAGTAAGCAGCATCCTGCAGGAGAGAGGGAGCAGAGAGAGCGCTTTAAATACAGAAAATGTTGAAAATATTTTCTCTCCTGCAACAACATGATGATAAAAATGTAACTGAAAAAAAACAGCCAAAGATATTAGACTAAAGGGTACTGAGCATGAAGGCCTGAGGGGGATCCCACCCACAACTCCTGTATAATTACAATTTCTTGTCAAGTGTTTTGATGTGAAGAACACATGCAAAGGTCATGTTCGCGCAGCACACATGCAAACGGAGCCAAAGAGCGTGAATCAAAGCAAAATGATTCAGTGCAGCGTCTGGACCTGCAAAAACAAGTGAAGAGGACCACACACTCTGCTGCACACTGACGCAATGACACAAGTCAAATGTGGACTTCTTGGTGTGTAAGCATCATCCTGCACTACACACACACACACACACACACCACACAGCAGCCCCGAGGGAAGCAGCATCAACACACACTTACAGTTACAGCACACCGTAAAGGGTCACAGTGACACTGATGCTGCTGCAGTGACGCCAGAGATCACAAAAACAACTGATAAGACCGAACAAATCAGTGCAAGCTTTAAAAGACAAAGATGAGACGAGAGCAACAAGAGGTCACTTTTACTGTGTTGTTTCCCATCAGCCACACACTCAGACTGCTGTGACAGATGTCAGTGTGTGACAGGATTCCAGTTGATCTGAATTTACACACACACACACACACACACACACACACACACACTGCAAAAATATGTGCAGAGGCTACAAACAAACCGTCATGATTTTTTTTATACTTTTTATCTTGAGATCACAACTTCATCTTCATGCAGATTAAGAGCTTGTTTCTCATAATCTCACAGAGGTCACATGATAATCCACCTGCAGCTGCTCAAACAAAAAGTTAGAGCATGGATGATATTTTATCATATACTGATAATAAAATTATGTGAGTGTGTGTTTTTTTTTTCTTGCAGCAGCTCAGTGCTCAGCTGTGATGTGTTCAGTCAAGCTGAAGCAGTTTAATCACTGTGATGAAGCAAAGCCTGGTTTTTACTTCTACGTCTCCGTCGGTACGTAGCCCAGATTTTTGCGCGGGGACCTGACAAAAATTTTAAAACTTGATGTGGCTACAGACGTGATTATGAACAAAAACACACAGAAAACACAACAAGATCCTCTCTCTCTCTGTCTCCATTGTTCACGAAACAGGAAGTGTCGGAGACTTTCACGATGACACTGAATGAAATAAACTCACTAGTGGAGAGACAGAAGTTTGAAGGCCTCATAGCTGCGTCAGGGTGTTCGTGGGGGTCTGACAGAGAAGAATACACCAGGCTTAACACATTATGGTCCAATAGTACAGACAGGCCACTATATATCAGTCATGCTCTAAAAGAACTTTAAAGGCCATAATTGGGCCCTTTTCAGACTTACATTCAATCATAAAAGAAGTCAATGTAATCATTGTTCTCAGCCTCAAGATAATGGTATGAAAACCAGACTTCATCATCAGCCTTTGATTTAAAACACACCTCAGTTCTTGCCTGTAACTGACTGTAAATGGAGCAGCAAAGCTAATGGATATAAAAGCGATGCTTATCTGACTCAGTAAACCAGGAAGTAGCTGAAGTCCAGTAGATCTGCATCTGTCAACACTGCAGCCTAATGACTGCAAAGAAACACAACACAAAGGCCAACATGCACGGCTCTGTTTGTGTGTTTTTGGAAAAGAAAAGCCACAGATCACACATGTTAGTGTTTTGCTTTGAATAAACACGGGACACCACCCAAAACCATAAAAACTACACAAGTTGATTAATGGCACCAGTTCTGTGGGATTTATGGCTTTTCCCTCCAGAACCGTAGCATTAGCAGACATATTTAATTCTTCTTTAAAAAGCAAAACAAAGTCGTGATGAGCAGATACATAAAAACAAAACAGCCAAGAAGACAGAGAGCATGTGTCTCATATCAGGTCCCTATAGTATCTGTAGTGACCGAGGCCACTTCAAAGTGTGTGTGTGTGTGTGTGTGTGTGTGTGTGTGTGTGTGTGTGTGTGTGTGTGTGTGTGTGTGTGTGTGTGTGGGGTAAAAATAGCCTCACAGCAAATGTCACAGTGCCAAACTTAAGACAGGAGGCCCAGTCAGGGTTAGGAAAACAACACCTCATCATAATTACCATCTAACATTTGAAAAACAACTTCCTGATAGAAAATAAATGTGGAGTTTGTTCAGAGATGAAATCCTCCATCTGAAGACCTCATGTGGGCAATAGCAGAGCTGGACGGAGGCCAACAGCAAGCTGCTGGCTGAGGGGAAAGCCCGGCAGACAGGCAGCTCCGGGGCGACCACGGCTCTGCAGCCGCACCATAACAAGGAGGGTCAGCGGTTATTATACAGGAAGAGTTAGTCTTATTAGAGCTAAAACAGTGTGTGTTGTACCACAAATATAAACGTGTATAAGTGAAAGAAAGAAAACTGAACACACTAAAGTTGACCTTTTTGATAAAAACAAACATTTGTGGCTGAAATTTTGTTACAATTATCATATTAATTAAACTATGTGGACTTTCAGATCATCCTGGAGCCCGAAGCTGCAAAGCCTGAGTGTTAGCAGAGCAAGTCTAACAGAAAAAAAAAACAGTAGTCTAACAGTGGTAAACAAGACAGCATCCTGTATTTGTGTGTCAAGCTGCCGTCTGAAGGATGCAAAGTGCGGATCCTTCATTGGATTTCTCTCTCCAGACTCTCTAAAGAAAGCTTTTTTAAAGTGTAATGACAGCTGGTCAAACTTCATCACTCCACAGTTACAATCTGTGCCTGAAAGCAGCTTCGGGTGTCTCTGCAGGTCTGACCTCCATCATTAAGGTCCACTGATGACCCCTCAAACCTGCACTGTGGAACACACAACAACAATCCAGAACCAGACAACCTTTTTCAAAACTAAACACAGTAAAGCAGCCTGAGTGTGTCGTGGTAACAGTCATCATTTGAATAAACTCTGGATTGGGAGCGCGTCCCCCCCCCCTCCTCCTCCTGCTGCTGGCACATGTCAAACAGCATGACGTCTCTGGAAGACTCCGACTTTCAGTCAGATGAGAGCGACGGGGCAGCGAGTGATGCTGAATATGAAGAAGAGCTGCACTACATAGACATGTTCTTCCTGTTCCATGACCTGATGTACTTTGATTACATCTACACCAACAACGCCATAATAGACATGCTGGTAAGTTACACTGTTTTGAAACGTCTGTCTGTCCCAAAGCAAACCTGCGCCTTCATTTATTCCCAGCAGAGCATGGAGAGCGACTTCGAGCTGAGCTTCGACTCCATCAGCATGGACTCAGATGTGTTCCTCCTCTTTGATTCGCTGGACAGAGACACCATGTCCTCAAACACCACGCCGGCATCTCTCCCCGACAGCTGTGGAGGTGTCCCAAGCCCCAACACTGACGACTCTGATCTGCAGTTCTTCCATGACTTTTTGCAGCAGTTTGATGACTCCACCCCGTCCTCAACCTCCTCCAGCTCATCTGCCGTCTCAGACAGTTAGGACAGACAGAGACGAGCTGAGACTGTCCAATAAACCATAGAAATGCAGCTTTATGTAGTTTTGGGGCATTTTTACACCTTTGTAGTAACTAGAAGCTCAATTGTTTACCAACATATAAAAGAAGATCTCATTCCAAAAACATGCAGAATTGCGCAACAGCTGCTAAAGGTTTAAACTTTAACCCTATGTTTTGTATGATGCATTCAAGGACCACAGATTTACAGCTATGACCGGAGAGGATGCATGTTTTATCCCCTGCTATCACTGTATGTTCATGAAAATCCATGAAGAAAATATGTGCCAGAAACTGTTGTTTCCAAACCACAAATAGTAAATAAAATGGAACCCAACAGGTCAACCATCACTTTAACAAAATCAAGCAACAGATGGACGTGAAGCTGGGACTCCTGGGTCACTTGAACGGTGACACAAAATAAGTGAAAGGCTTTGAACGCAGCGTGGCGGTGCTGTGTTAAATCCAGCCTCATGGTGCACAACGCCGTGTTGAAGCCGTCTTCATTGTAAGCCGCTCACTTTGTGATCATCATTTGTCTCTTTGAAACCTCTTTGTGCTACCCTGCACTTGACTCACATAAAGACTGGGAATCATTTGTGTATCCATCCAGCTCACTGCAACAGTGAAACATTTACAGGCCATTAAAATGAATTTCCTGTGCGACACCGTTTGGTGCTCTCTGGAGTGTTTCCCACCGTCTTAAAGAAGCTCTGAGAGAATCATTAATTAATTGTAGATTTAGGATTTAAAGGCAGGGACGGGTTTTTGTTTCAAGCCCAGGCCAGATGGAGACATTGGGGGGGCGGGGGGGGGTTACTTAAAGGTAATGAGAGCTCCAAAAATTAAGACAAAGTGACACTTATCTTGTGGCAAGTTTAAAAAACACAACCTAATCTTGTTTGCAACAACACACACACAATCCTCACAGCAGGCAGCACTAATGAGGCTGAAGACACGCAGCAGTTAAAGTGTGTGATACTGAACATTTCTGTTTTATTCAAATATTACCACATCTCATCAACTTTAACAAACAGTCCTTTCAGCTGATGTTCGCATGTGTGTGCACAGCCACACGTGAGCCGAAGTGCAGGGTCAAAACAAGGTGGAAGGACGAAACAAAAGAGGCTTTGAGGGAGGAATACTGACAGCAGTGAGCAGACTCAGGCTCAGATTGGAAAATGCCATTCAAGTGCTACGTGATGTGTGTAAAACCACAGACACACACACACTGTGTAAAGACGGACGTGTCAGGTGACGAGGAACTACAACCGCTTGGAATGTGTGTGTGTGTGTGTGTGTGTGTGTGTGTGTGTGTGTGTGTGTGTGTGTGTGTGGTTCACTTAGAAGTTATCACAATAAGAGTCAGAGTTCAGAGTGCTGACACATTCTTTGACAGCATTTTATTAAAGACTCCTTATCAAATTCTTTAGAATAAATATTCATCGATAAAGATTATTGATCAAGCAAAGAGCACAATCTACAGGAATGTGTCATTTACCATTAATAACCCGTCTGTGGTGATGCAGTTTGTGTCACTATGGTCCAACTTTTACATTCTTAAAATTTAGTGGAATATGTATTTCTTCCTTTCTATTGCTTGTATAGCACCTGATTTAGATATATATAAAAAAGGTTGATTGATCTCATTTGTCCACTCTGTCCCAGCATAGACGGATTTCTTCTGCCATAATTAAATTTCTCACACCACAGTCCAGTTTGTCCTACATGCATTAAATTGTCCCCGCATAGTTTAGTTTGTCCTCCAATCATTTTCTAATGATCTGAAAATATTAATTGAAAATAATAACAGTCTCCATGGACGTCAGGCTCCTGTGCTCCATCTGGATCTCTTTGATATTGATCAATTTGTCACAAAATGAAGAAAAATGACAAACAATCCAACTACGTTCAACTTTCAAATATCTCACCTCACTTCTATGAAAACAAATGTGTTCTTACAGATATCCCTCCTCTGCTGGCTGCCAAACTTTCCCTCCCATGTACTTTACGTGCCACGAGGAGTACAAGGGCCTGGGCAGCAGCCAGACTCACTGCTCGCCCTGTAAGAATAATTAACAACTGCTCCGTCTCACTGTGGTCCTCCTCACTTATAAATATTCAGTCCGGATGGTGAGAGGTTTCAATCAAGGTTGATGAGCCAAGGAAACTCAGCCGAGGAGCAGAGAGGAGGCTCCGTCACATACAGCAGCAGGACTATGGAAGACAACATGTTACAACCTGCTCCATCAAGGTCAACATCCATGGAATCATTTTTATCCCTCCATTCAAATGCACTAAAGCAGTCATGAATGAATGAAATGAAATGAAAAATACTTTATTAATCCCATAGGGAAATTCAATTAATAATTGAATCATTGTCTCTGAAAAAAAAAACTGATACAGAGAACAGGAAACCGAGACAGAAAGCAGAGAGAAAGTCTGGCACAGTGCAGTGGCACCGAGCCTCAGCAGAACAATGAGCGCATTCACAGAAACACTCATATCTGATCAGAGCAGGCCACCGCCCGACTCTTTAACAAACTACATCACAGCATTGAAACTGAAGCAGCTATTATTAATGTGCAGGCAGAAAAACAAGAGCATCTTTACTTCTGCACAGTTTATGTTCAGCAGAGAGCTCGTATAAATAAGTAAGAGAAACAGACAATAAGGCAACCTGTGCATGAAAGAACAGCAGATCTCACATGTGGCTGCTGCAGGCTGATTACTGTAATGAATAATGAACACAGCAGCCTGAGAGGAAGGAAGACAGGATGGAGGGACGGAGAGGCGCTCTGCAGGCCGAGAGGAGGGCGTGGAAACTCCTGAGTCAGCAGTTTTCCCTTCAAAGTGGAGGCATCCCCTCTATCCCAGCATGCACTGGGTTTAAGTCAGCTCAGCTCACAACACATTCTCTATGTTTTCTGAAGGAGGCGTCACAAAGCTGCACTTGAACACACCACAGCTGACTGACACTAGATTGTTGAAGCAGATAATGATGTTTTAGGAGTAAAAAATCCATACAGCTACACATTTAGCATGAACGAGGCTGAAGTGTAGCTTCTTCCCAGATGCTATGAGGTTCCCATAATCTGAGGTATTCCAGTATTTTTTCATTTCAGGATTTTGGTTATTGGTTGCAGATGCTGTTACAAACATTGACAGTAAAAATAATGGACAAAGCTTCCGTGACGTCACCCACAGGTTTCAGAAGAGCTGTTTGAAGCTCGGTGTGAGGCTTCTGTACGCTCTGACCGTCGCCATATTGGCAACGTCACAGTCCGACAAAAAGCCAAATACAGAGAGAGGGGGAGTGAGAGTGGAGCTGAGGTGGGCGTTGTCATGGTAACATGAAGCTAGTGCTGTGATAGGACAACCGGCTGTCAGTCAAAGCAGTCACAAAGCCCATAATTCAGTGTGATTTAAAGTCAGAATATGATTAAAACGAGTACAGTTGACACTAGAATAAAACATATCAATTGAGGCCTGAATATTTTTTTGTACCAGGCTGTAAACATGTTTATTTCTGCTGTGAAGTTAACATGGGAGTCTATGGGAAATGACTCGCTTTTGGAGCCAGCTCCTAGAGGCTGCAGGGGGAACCACGAGTGTTGCTTCAAGTCTGAAGCCTGGAGGTTGCCGCTTGCTTACAAACAGCAGATGTATACTGGTAGGGCTCTGATGCTCGACTCAAAGAGATCACAGAGAAACTGCAGATTTCTACAAAGGAGCCAAACCATGAGCTGTAATAATACTGAGTAATTTGAAGTAAATGATCTGTAAGCCTAGGTCATGTCAAGGTCATGTCTGCCACACACACACACACACCATCAATTCATTTGCTTTCAGGAATAAGCAGCTTAGCAGACAAGAGGCCTTCAGGATCAACAGTTGATCCATTGTCTTCTCATCAGCACAGCAACCTTCAAACAGGTTACAAGTTAACAGGCTGATGGGGAAAATCAATGGGAGGGACATGTTGTCTCACCAAACAAGGGTAAGATGAGACTGTCGATATTTTCCAAACAGTAACTGATGAGAGAGACACACTGTGACACAGACAGGAAAACAACATGATCATGTTTACCTTAAACTCAACATGTCTGCTGGTTCTGTGTGAAAGTCGCACTGTGGCTCCTCATTATTAACTCCTGCCTGACACTGCAGCTCACTTAATGTTGGTTAAAAGTTGCATCATGACCGGAGATATCAGCCTGAGCAGAGGGTTTCAGGAGCTTCAAATGCTTCACTGCCAATGCTAAGCTAAACCACAGCAGGGCCACTCTGCCAGTCATGTAATGTGGGTGAAGGAGGTCTCTGCTGAACCAAGATCAGGTGAAGAGTTCCAGAAATCTGGAACAGTTCAAAGAAGAGTCACTGCTCCTCCACAGTGACAGGAGCCTGCTTAGGTTACGCCTCCCTTCAGAGGTGTACTCAGGTATGACCCAGATAAAGGGATCACATCTCTCCTACCATGACTCGGAATGTTTCAATCGAGAGTCCAATTTCAGCTGTAATTTCAACAACTCAGGTGTCCACTTCATAAGAATGCATGTAAAATGAGAAATTTATAAAAAAAAAAAAAAAATTCAAAACATGGGAGTCTGAGGATTGACTCACTTTTGGAGCCATCCCCTAGAGGCTGCGATGTGAACTGCATGTCTGAACACTGCCGCATGGGCTTCAAGTCTGAACCTGGAGGTTAGTTAATATCAGGTGTGAACAGGGGAACAGTGAGGAGGATAAAGTGCTGATGAAATGCTTTAAAATAAAGGAGGAAAGTCTACAAACACTACTTTAATTTACTGGAGTACCAGATCAGGTCACACACACACACTGAGCCCTGCCTGTAAAGGGAATGGATGATATCAAACACAGATCAATGGAAGCAGACATCTGAGAACGTTCCCCTGCTCAACAAGAAAAGACCACGCTGAAGCCTTGTTTCTTTAAAGGGTCAGTCTCAGTGAAGGTAAACTAAAGACACACGACGGAGTGGAGTCTAAGGTTACAGCGCTGTCACCCCCCGGCCTCCACGTCTCTTAATCCTTAAACAGCAAGGAGGATTGAATCCAAGTCCAAGAGCAGAAAGAAATGATCCAGACGCTTAACGCAGCTTTTGAAAGGGCAAAGCTGAGACCTGGCATCTGTCCATGTGGGAGACACCCACAAATCCATACGGTAGGGCCAAGACTGGGAGAGTCTGGGACACATTTAGTGCTGCAGTCAGATGAGCTATGACAACCAAACATGCTGTGGCACGACTGGACATGAGGAGGGAAAGCAGAGATTAAGATAAAAGTATCTTTTCAACACGATAAAGTTTTTAAACAGAGAGGAAGGCAGAGATCACAATCAGCAGGTGAGCCAGAGGATCAGGTGCATCTAAAGCTCAGCTGAGGATCCACGGCTCAGAGCAGGCAGTCGCAGAGAGGAGCACAGCCGTATCAATCTGTTTCTATTGATGAGAGGTCCCACTACAAAGACAGGAAGAGAGTGAGGACTCGCCTCCAGCTGTTAAAGATCAGCTCTCCCACCTCAGCAGAATCACAGCTTTCCAGCTATGTTTTTTTTTTTCTTGGTGTCCTACATTAAACAGTCCCTTTCATCTACAGCCTGAAGTCCAGGACACATTTAAAAAGTTTTCTCCAACTTTCAGCAACATTTAAACAGCAAACACCAGAGAAATGGGTTAATTTAGAACATTGTGAACAAAGAGCAGCTTGTAAAACACTTAAACACTGTGCAACAAGCTTCTCTGCCATCTTATCGGCTCCATCCAAACCAGCAGATTTTCTGTTCATTTAATCACATGACTGGGTGGTTTTCACCTGAATCTACACTGACTTGCTCACATAAAACAAACATGCTGCACAGTATTTTTGATCCTAACACATTAAAAAGGCTAAACAACGACATGTCTGAGGAGCTTTAACACACAGAGGTGTGAAACAGTCACATACCTGAACCTGGCTGACAGGACTGGACTCCACTTTGAGTCTCTTCTTGAGAACATAGTGATGCTTCCTCATCTCGTACAGTGTCCACCTTCAGCTGCAGACACTGACCCTCCTATAACAGGCAGCTAGAATCAAGTGTGCATCTTTTATGTGTACATGTATGTGTGCAGTGCAGCCCTGAAAGAGGACACACGCTGCAACACAATAACCTGCTGTCTTGCTTCGGAGACAGCGTGTATCAGATTGCTGGTTATAGATACCTCTGGCAGAGTGAACTGCGTAAGAAATGATGTTGATACTTGAGCTCCTGTAGCAGTAGTGCATTTGCATTTATATGGCCTGTTTTGACAGCTGAATAAGGAAGCGAATGAGCATAAATCTCAATGTAATCAGGGCTCAGTGTGGAGGCTGTCATGAAGCTCGATGATACTGATAACCTACATGATACACGGCGTCATTCAAATTTCTTGTGCAACTAGGAATCCAGAGAAACAAAGATGTTCAGAGAAGATAAAGAAAGGCAGTGCAATGCCAGGAGACGAGGACTGGTGAAACACAAATGAATGTGACGGGACAGGTGCAGGAGACAAAGCACCGCCGGTCGGGTTCATCAGCAGCTGAAAGGCCGTCACAGCATCTCCACTCATACTGTGACTGTGTCAATAAAATATGTTGTGGTGTCACCTTTTGTGAGATAACACATCTCCCTGTTGTGTTAAACAGAGACGAGGAAGTCTGGGCTTCTCTGGAATCACTGCTGAATGAGGGGCTGCAGGGCGGTTTGCTCAGGACTGTATTGTGTTACACAGGCAGCGCAGGTTTCTGACACAATGATTGACTGCTATCAGGAGATCTTGTGGTTACTCTCGTCTCAGATTGTGACAGGGAGGATATCCTGTCTGTCAGAGGTGGAAGTCCTACAGACGAAACATCCAGCAGCTTTAAAGGAGAACCGGTTCTGTCCTTTGGCTTTCCAGAAGAACCTGTTTTTTGGTTCTCGACATCTGTCATTGATTCCTGTGAGCAGGGCTTGACTTTTCTTCATTGATTACTTAGTTAAACATGATCCACCAGTTCTTTTCTTAAACTATGTTTGAGCACATGTTCACCATCTAACCGTTTCCTACTCTGCTTCCTGTCTTCCTCCAATAGACACTAAAATAAAGGCAAAAATGCCCCCAAAAAACACACAATAGCAGAACTCACAAGAAGAAAAAAACTGATCCAGCTCCAGGCTGTGATTTCTTATTAGTGGTGCAACATCAAGTACTGATCCAACACTTGAAGTTCAGCGATGCTTCAGAGCAGAAACATGAGAGACTCGATCACCACACACAGCACGCACACAAATATCTGATCTTTACACAGCAGACATTGTTAAAACTACAAAAAAATAGAAGATAATGGAGGCTCAGTTCACAAACAAACCAGCAATGAAGGACTAAAGACTAACTGAGGCATGAAGAGGGAGAAGAAGCTGCTCGACTGCACTGGTTCAGACTTTACTTTGCCTGTATGCAGTGTGTGAACTTCCAACACTGGACCTCCTTTAAAAGTCGCAAAGTTGTGTTCACATGTTCAGATCCTTACTCATGTATATGCTGTTTAATTTGAACCCCTCCTGTGATCCAGCAGCCTAAGCCCTCTAAGTCCCGTCTAACTGGGCTTTGTTCTCCATCCAGCACTGACTGACACTCAGCCAAGAAGAGCTTTCGGTCCTCTCAAACAGCGACACATCCCAGGTTGTCCCCAAACACAACCATGGAGACACGCTGTTCCCAGGAGCTCTCACCTCCACCAATCAGGAGGGAGGGACGAGCTGAGAACAGGCCCGCCCTCAAGAGGAGAGCTGCTGCTGTGTAGGTGACACAGATATACATGTAAACGTGCAGAGCAGCTAATGTGTAGCCAATATCTGACCTTCAACAGGGAGGAAACACTGAGATGTAAACTCTTTCTAATGACTGGACCTTCACTGTTTATTGTGGGGAATGTTAAGTTATTTTCTAAATAAAAAAAATAAATAACAATAAATCAGTCCTCAAGTTGAACCAGTTTCACACAGCCTGAGGAATGCAATAAACATTTACAAACATCATATGTAACAGCTGGTGTTACAAAAAACAGACAAAAACAAAGTTCTGTCCAATCAGTTAGTGCTGAAGAGTCTACTCAACTAAAACGAGGATGTTCTTATTATTTCAGCTACACCGCACCTTGGTGTCCACACTGACACTGACGCAGTGTACAAGAAGAGACAGAGTGGCCTGTATCTCCTGAGGAGACTCGGCTCCTTCACTGTCTGCAGGACCAGATGGAAGATGGAAACCAACAGACGAAGGCTGGTTCAGTCCTGGAGGTGGAGCTGCAGTCTGAGGTGGAGGTGACGGAGAGGATACAACACATTTCAGCCCCTGCACGCCACACCGCTGCCTGTCAGGAGCACATGCTTCTCCGTCACGCCAACACGTAGCCCAGATTTCTACACCCGGCCCTACAGACAGGCCTGACGTGCACCTCCCAAAATTTCTAACTTCCCCTTCGAGATGCAGCGTCCAGCAGCCCTGTGATTGGTCGCTACTTCCGCTATCGGGCTAGTCTCTACTTTTAAAACGTGATGTGACTACGGACGTGATTATGGACAAAGTTTGAAGGCTTCATAGCTACGTCAGAGCATTTATGGGGGTCGCACGTTAACATGACAGACAAGTATAAACCAGGTGTGAGGCTATCGAAGAGCAGCACAGGAGATCCTTCCTGCCTGTGGCCATCAGACTGTACAAATGCAGGAGGAACAAATAATGGGCATGCTCATCACTGTAAATGTAGATCTTCATTATCACCTACCATGTAATATATACATTGTGCAAAGACATATTTTCTTGCTGTACATATATTTATAATCTTACACTTTGACATGTAACCTCTGACAAAAGAACTTCACTCCAGGATAAATAAAGTTCAATCTTATCTCCTTGTTCAAAGCCTTTCATCATCTGCAGGCTGCTCTATCCACTGCATGTGGGCTCAGTGTTCTGAACCCAACTATGAACAGACTAATGAGGATGTTACAGTTAAGATCAATCCACACCACATCCTGTATCATCTTCATACGCAGCTCCAGCACATCACTGTTTTCCAGCTGTCACCACACTTAGTTCGTCTCTTGCAACATGCTGGATCTTCTTCCTGTATTTACTTTCTTAGTTCTTGCACCGATACATCTGACTAGACGTTCTCACCTGGTTTCAAGTGATGCATTTTTCACTGCATGCAAAGACCAGAGCGAAACGAACTGAGGTGTGAAAGCAGCCGTTACACTGTGGCACCACACAAATGGGACCGACCGGCAATCCATCACTTTCCTGTCAGTTTTATGTGGGAATTTGTTGAATTATGAGGCAATTCATGCCATTTAATGTCATAATATGATGTTGCCAAGTTTGCTGTTAGACATGAAAGACTCATTTCATTACATTTCTTACAATATCCGTCAGTCAGTATCAGTTACGACATGCTGTGTTTTATAAAGGCTGATGTGAACTTGGCAAAACCTGTATGATCTCACATCACTCTGCATAGAAGAGGTTGACAACCTTTATTTTGTGCTGCTCAGCAACTAGCAGGGCTCCTTTCTCTCACTTCATTCTGTTTTCCTATTTGCTTGTGAATTAATTAAAAACTTGAGCAAACCAAAGCTTCCATTAAGGTTTTACTCCGTCCAAAAAGGCTGCCAGCGCTTCAGGTTTCGGTGTCGGGTGAAGCTACACACAAAACAACACTCTCACTTTTAGGTAAGCACATCACAACTTACATTAAATTTGCTTTTCTGTCAGGCCCGAGCATGTTGCACACACAAAGCCGCACACACCTCGGCTATTCTTCTTTCCATCCCAGATAAAAAGACTGAGTCACGACAAAATCAGAGTCTCATCGTGCTGTCACCTAAACCCCAAATGCCACAGACTAAAGACAACTAACGCACGTAGACCACTCCTGATCCCGTCACGAAGCCTGAATGTTATCCCAGGGATTGGGAGATGTTGTACAAGAGGATTTGTGGGGGGGTAGAAGTAGTAGAACAGTTGGTCAAAAGGCAGACAGCGGTGCATGGGATTAGAGTGAGAAACGGTTTGGTTCGGTTTGTCATGTGACGGTTCCACGGTGCAGGGGGAATAACTGCCAAAGGCCTCCAACGTATCAGATTACAGCTCGGCAAATGGAAAAGGCAAAAATAAGGAGGCTTATTTTAGTGGGCTGAGATCTGTCCTATTATACAGAACTGCATAAGCAGAGAGAGGCAGAGGAGGCCTGCCAAAACAAGAGCTCACCACTCCACTGGGACACGCAGTGAGCCAGAGGGGCTCCGCTGTGGAGGAGCTGCACTGAAATATGCTCCAATCATTCTGAAAAGAAAGAGGAGACACTCCATTCAACGATAAATTATCCATAATGCTGTCTGAAGGAGAAGAACAGGAGGAGGGAAAAAGGAGGTGAAGGAGCAAAAAAAAGACAAAAAAAAGATGGAAAAAATATACCAGCAAAAGAGCAGAACACTGTACAAAAACACAACAGCAGCAGGATACTGTATCACTGACTGCAGGCGTGTGCACCATCTGCTGCTGCTACAGCTGTTGTAGCTGCAGGTTAGCTTAGTTGGCCTCAGGGCAGAAGAAGCTGGCTCAAGGTTCAGCAGTGCACCATTATGGTGGTTAGCATAAACAAGCAGCCACATTAAAACACAACTGCATCTGATAGCTCTTTAACACACTTAAATGCATGCGAGACAACTGACAACTTTACACCTCGGTTTGCGTTACTGATCCAGGAGGTTAACCACCAGCACTTTATTGATCAGTGTTCCCATCAACTCTGGCATCCGCTAAGTGACAACAACTGTTCATTGATCTGACCAGCAGAGCAGATGGGGTGTCAAACTGCCAAAAATACGACGTTTATGAGCTGAAACAGTCCAAACAAGCAGCGACTATGAACATTCCAATGGTCCTTGAATGCATCGTGTGATATTTTATCACAGCAGTCACAAAATTCAGATCATATTTGGCTGATACTGTATGCAGCGTGTTCTCTTGTAACCACAGAGAGGTGCAGGTCTTTATGTTGCAGTGACTAAAAACTCATATTGGTGTGGAGTGAAGCAGAGCTGGGTGTTTATAAGGTGTGGTGCATGTACAGACCCAGGAGTTTACATCTATGGGGACTACAGCAGCGGCCTGTGCAGACAGCATTTGGAGCAGACAGGTTCAGGCAGGCACAACAGTTGCATCATGTTTATGAATGCACTGACACAAGTTGACCGAATGCATGGCAGACTGGGATGCTCATTTCTGTGTCAAGAACCAGAAGAAGTGGATTCTTCAAAGCCGGGGCTCATGTGGATCAAAGCTGAAACAGAGAGGCTGTGAAGACAGTGGGGGAGGTAACAGAGCTGGGATGTGGGCAGAAGGGAGGCAGGAGCGCTGGGAGACCGGGATGCAGACTGCAGTCGTTTCCTCCTCCTGAGTGTGGAGAGAAGCGAGGGGGGGGGATGTGAGATAGTTTCCTTTGGCTCTCTGGAAGATGTGATGAAATCACACATTCATAACCTGATGGCATGTAAGATGCATCTGCCTAGATTACACATGTGCACACAGTCAATTATTTTAAGATTTTTTTTTTACCATGTTCTTTGAATGAACACCAAGTGGGATTGGGTGAAAGCTTAAAGGCTAAACACTTCTAATCCACTCTTGATGTAAATTTAAATTCTATTTCAGATTTGTGTGCATTAGAAGCTAGCAAAGTGCTATATATACACATAAACATGTACACAAGCAGCTCTCTGTGCAGCGGTTTACAAGTCTGATGTAAGAGGATAAAGCGCAGGGTCAGGACACTGTCTGCTCCAATGAGATGACAGAAATGGATAGCAGAAAACTTTTCCCTACCCAAAGCAGCCGACGGCCCAAAAACGTCACACACAAGGATTATCAAAGTTACACTGCAGCCGTAGCTCCAATAACTGCGATAAATGTCTCCTCCTGCTGCCAATAAATAAACAGCACTTTCTATTTAAATGAAATAATGTTGAAATCGCACGCTCTTATCTTTGTGTGTCTCTGCAAAAATTCTCTTTAAAAATACAAAATCAAAACAAAAACAACAATCATTCTTGTGCTGTTTATAGAGAACCAGCTGGTCTTAGGCTCTTTGGCAGCAGTGAGGCATTTTTCCATCCCATCCGTCCAGCCTGGATGGTGAAGATAGAGGTATTTGAAGCATCTCTTTGTCTGTGCCAGCCTCACAGGGGATCCAGCTTTCACTAAGCTGCACACTGAGGAAACAGCATCTCAGCAAAAGACCACACAAATGTTTCAGGACAAACTGTGATTGATGGGCAGGTTAACAGTGCAGACTTTCATGCTCCAGTTCAGCAGTCCTGATTATGATCAGAGGTCTTTAACAATCATCTGTGAGCTGGGTCAGTACAGAATCTGGCTGCTTGTTTGAGGATCAGCATCAAGCCGTGAGGACGCCTTGAGGGGTTTCCTGTTGTGACACAGCAGGAAAGGAGGCTGCTGCTGCCGAGGAAACTGGGAAACAAGTGGAGCGTGTGACTTTGAAGCAGCGGCCACTTTAAATGTAAATCAGGCGATGCAAGCAAAAGATTAAAATGATGCTGGGAGGAAGAAAGACAAACTGTCTGAGCATCATGCCAACAAGCCAGAGGGCTGCTGGGAAAATGTTTAGTGGACAGATAAAACCAAAACAGAGCTAAGAAGCATCATGTGTAGAGAAAAGCCTGTGAAGCACGGCGGCGGTGGCATCATGGCTTAGGCATGAGTCCGAGTTATACACAGTGGATCCTAAAAGGGATTTCAATTAGAGCCCAGAGCCTGTGCCATTACCTGTCCCAACCTGACATGAATGACCGAAATCAGTTGAGAAGGATCTCAATGAACAGAGCAACAATGAAGAAATCGTCGTGTTTATTCAGAATAATAATAATAAGGGAACAGGAACATGCATGTGTCCTCTCTGCATATACATTCAGCCTCTGTGACACACGGGTCCAGGCTTCCAGGCTTCCAGGCTTCAGACTCTGGGCTCAGTTCAATACGTGGATCAGGACGGTCTAAATGGGGCGCTTGTTTCCAACAAATGGCCTCCTCTTTGAAATGCCAGGCGTGTTGGGTTTGGTGTCCTAATTCATGGGTGTGAGAGGGCAAACTTGAGAGCTGAACACACACACACACACACAATCTTGTCTGATCATGTCAAAAGAGGCAGCAGTCCCAGGCTGAACCTGACACAGTTCTTTCACACAGTAAGCTTTTTATCCGGCAAAGGCCCTTTTCTGCCTCAACTGTCAGCAGCCAGATAAGCTGCATTCAAGTCCCTCTGACAATCCATCACTGTTTATTAAAATGTCTTACAGTTTACTGCAGGACAAAGCCGAGCTCGTCACACACACACGTTTCATCCCTTTTTCCACGCATCTTATTGTGTTCGTCCTTCTTACTGTGAGATTCAGTGAATCAGAAAACCTCCAAAAAACAGCCCAGATCCCCACGCTGCCTTCAGGCTCCTCCGTCTACTGGTCTAAAATACCATTAGGTACAGGTCTTATTTTCTTTTTCTCTGCTCATTATTTGTTCCATGTTTACACTCTTTGTTCATTTCAGTTTCTCCCTCGGATCCTAATTAAACGCCTCCGCTGCTGTTCTTTGTTTTGGCTGCCTCCTTCATCTTTCTTCACTGAAAGAGTCTGAAGCTTGATAAATATCTCCTCTGGAATGTTTATTGTACTTTATCAAATGAAAAGTTTCCTGAAAAGTAACCTGACAGCGATCATTAACCTGAGTCCACTGACAGGACGGGCTCCATTTGTTATCACCGCTCAGAGTTCAGATAAAGAGGCCTCAGTCGATGCACTTCCTCACCACGGATCCTGCATGCTAATGATGAAAGACAGAAAGAGGAAGAGGCTCTTTCTCTGAGACAATCCCTGCCATCTGGATTGAGGTGTCCTCCTTCACCAGCAGCAGCAGCACAGACCACATGAAAGCAGACTGAAGCCAGCAGTGCTGCAGAGTTCTGCTGGGTTAGTTACTGCCCCCTTTACACAAGAGTCACATTTTATCAGGAGGTCTATGAGACCTGAGCTGAGCTTCAACTAGTGTACTGCGTGTGGGCTCTGTGGACTCAGTGTGCCTGAATACATCAGCAAACACAGCTTAACGAAAGTTTGAGTAACATACCATGAAGCAAGATGCTTTAATTACTATTTATACAGAGTCTGCAAACACCTGTCATGTGAGTAATACAGAGCAAACATGTTTGTTTTAAAGGATGCAAAAGAAACTTAAAAGTCAGTCGTTCAACCTGACGTCTCTGATACCGAGCACATGAGAGCAGTTTACATGACCGAAACGGAAATGTAAACAGCAACATGTCAACAAGTAAGTGAAGCCAGCAGGCAGAGTGAAAATCTGCATCACTGGCTGGTCATTCAGAGAGCCGTTTTTCCTGTCGAGCAGCATGCATGCATCAGACTAAAACTCAGAGAGGCTGAAAACCCCGAGCAGGATTCTGAATGTTTGAATCTGTGATCTCTGTGACAAGTGCAGACCGGCCATTTAAAAAACACACCCAGCATTCACACAGAGGGCAGGTATCAGCACGGCTCCACCATCGAGACAAAAGACTGACGACGTGTGAAACTTCTGATCTGCATCATTAGAAAATGTGTCGATGTCTCCTCTCCCTGATCCCACAGCTCCCCTTCCTTTACAAGCAAAAGTCCGTCCTGACGCCATAAAATGAGTCGTCTGCTCACAGCACACGATGGACCTCCACATTTTTCCACATGTGGACTTGATGGCTTTCTTATACGTGCAGACCACACTGAAGAGAAATCGATATTTTCCCATAAAAGAAGTCTGGAGTCATTGGGTCACGTGGAAGGAATCACAGCTCTACATAAAAAATGATCACATGAACTTTCCATTATAAACAATACAAACATCTAAACCTTAAAAATCCAATAATTTGTCTCATGTTTTTTTAGGAACCTGATCAATGACTATAAAAATCAAACATTTCTTGATAAAAATGTGAATTTAAACATAAGATAAAATCCACATCATTCCATGCTATGCCCCTCCATTAATAGAACATATACATGTACTGTTCAAAAGCTGACAATTCTTCACTTTTATATCTGGGACTAATTGGTCAAAATGGTCCTCATGCGCTGATTGATTCCCTTTGTAAGCACTCACAGAGCCACCAAGACGCTGCAGCAGCAGAGGGTGGATCTGAAGTTCAAGGCCTTCATGCCTCTGTTCTGCCCAAAGGCCAATAATCATCTGTCAAAGGCAGAGCTCTCACTTGGCCTGTCCTATATTTAGCAGACAAAGCCTCATCAGCCTAAGTACTGAATTCAATTTCAAGGGACACCATTAATCTACACTCATGAATCATTTGGGCTATGCTAATGTAGGCTCTTCATTCCTGTGAGCAGCACTTTGTCTTCTATTATCACCATGTTTCAACAAATGTGGACGATGCCAGCACAGAGTCTCCATCCCTTTGAAAAGCATGTGGGTTTCCATTGGAAACAGGCTGAGCTTTTCTGTTTTCTTTGCATCACAATACCACCAGGTTTCTCACTTAGCTGCTGGCAATTAACAGCTGGCTGGAAACAACAGGCTGTGTTATGAGGGGGGGAAAATGAAATGACTTTTTAAGACTCTGGCAGCAGGAGGAGGAGGAGGACTCTCACAGGGGGTTCAGAGGCTGGAGGAAGAAAATAATAAAGCAGCACGTAAACAATGAGAAACGGATCAGAAATGAAAGATCTAGGCCAACATCAATGGGAAACAGTTGGAGTAAGAAAATGAAATCTTCTCATTCAAATCAAACAGTCAGTCAGTATCAGGCTGCACTGATGGAAACAGTGAATCTGAGCCGGTTTGCTGCTGTTTGTTCAGTGACCTGACATTCCTCTGAGACAATCCTCTCCCTGTGCTCAGCACGACAACAACAGCAAGTCCTTCACATTTCAGTCGGTGTCTGTCTGCTGGCTAGACGAGGGACACTGAGCCCAGACCGCCAGCTAGAAAACAAACCCAAAGCAACTGTAAGCCTGCTTTATACTTCTCTGTCTGCATTCGGTCCGTACGTAGCCCAGATTTCTACACACGGCTCTACGTACAGGCCTGATGTGCACCTCCCATCGAGACGTAGCGACCAGCAGCCCTCTGATTGGTCGGCTTGGTAGCCATAGCAACGCTACTTCCACTAATCAGACTAGTCGCTACTTTTAAAACTTTTTATGACCACAGATTACGGACAAAAACACAGAAAACACAACAAGATCCTTTCTGTCTGTCTCCATTGTTCACTGAAACAGGAAGTGTCGTAGACTTTCATGATGACATTCAATGAAATAAACTTGCTCCTACGTCTGGTGTCTCAAATCATAAGTCCGCTCAGGCTAAAGCGAACTTTGAACCCAAAAAGAACATAGATCCTTTCTCTTCTTGTGTAACCTCCATGTTTATTATGGGAGAAAGCTGATGACTACCCAGTTATCCTTGGCTAGCTTAACATAACTATCACTCAAAACTATACAACTGTTACCAAGGCTCAAACCACAGAACTCCTGAGCAGACTCAACTTAAACACACAAAGATGAATACTGTGCAGTGTTCTCAGGACAAGCACCGACTCTGTTCTGAAGAAACCGCTCCGGTTCATATTAACTTTAATATCAGGGAGTTACATTACAGGCCAAACGTTTCATGACTTTATTGTATAAAATACTCCAAACTTTTGTTGGTCAAATCATGTTCAGCTCAGTCCTCTACAATGACTGTATTCTCCTGCAAACACACGCCCTGTTTTTCCCATAAGAACCCCTCTGTTCAGACTTAAATGTCTCCTTCATAAATAAACTATGCAGCCTGTGTGATAAAGACGGACAGAAAGACAGACTTTTTATACGCTTCCTGATCCTCCTTCTGTGCAAAAAGTTTATATTCAGGCGCTTCCTCTGTTTATTGAAGAAAGTCTACAGCTGAACCGAACGGGCCTGACCTCCAAACAGCACACTGTGAAGCTCATCAGGAGGACTTCAAGTGCTGCTGATAATTTCTGAGGCATCTATCACCTAAAATAGGCTGATGTCAGTCTGAGCGCAGCCTGCTTTTGTGTGGGGCACAGAGCCACACGAAGGCGTCTTTGGCCCCTGGCTGTGTTTGGGGTGTCGATGCTAAGCTGACTGGACCGAAGCCCAAGTTCAGCTAATCTGTTTTCATAGCAGAACACAGAACTTTAAAAGCTCTTGGTGTCATTAAGTCTTAAGATCTGGACTCGGCCCTGTTTGTTTGTGGAGTTGCAGCACATCACATTTTTTTTTTTTTTTATTCAATGAAGGGATCATCTATCAAACCATCTGTGTGGACAGATTATCTCCACACAACATATGTTTCAGCATCTATTTATGTACTTTCATTATAGACACACAAGTTGTTTTTGGGGGCTTTTTGGGAAAAAGGTCTGAGGTTAAAAGGCATTTCTCCACAGCAGGAACTCAGTGTGCTGGTGCACGTTGTTAACAAGAACTCTAAGGCCTCTTTCAGGTTAAGGACCTAAAACAGAGCAGGTGGAAACTTTAAAGACTGATGAGACGGAAGCTCCAGTACAGTAAAAAAAAAAAAAAAAAAGTGCAGGAACTATCAGGCTCTTTTCGGGTTGTTTGATTTGTTTTTTGTCTTTTTTCAGGACTGTTACCAGATTAAGGATAAACTTCTCAAAACAGAGGAGGTGCTTCTGCCTTAAACTCAGAGCTGTTCCAGTAAATAACACTGTAGGTGTGTTTCACCTGCACGCCCACATCATGTAGTTACATAATAAACAGATCTGCGTTTGTAGGAACTCATAGGCCATCTTAAAATAGTTCCTCCTGAACAACTTCCGAGGGAAAAACTAGGTACAAAGAGGGCAGCTTCAGGGTGGATGCACATGGATCTCTCCCTTCTCCCTTAATGGGTTTGGATCACCAGATGCTCCCTGACTTCCTGCAGTGGAAAAATGTCCTATAGAGGACATGTCCTGGTTGTGATTGTTCATGGAGTTTCTAAACCTCTTGTCAGTTCTTTAGGGAGTCCAGTATAATGAACCCATAATGTGGCTCCATTCAAAGGCCTCCACCAAGAGCCTGACGTCAGGGCCATGATGCGATAATCCCCGTCCTTTTGGGACAAGGATTATGAACACATTTTTTTCGGACAGTCTCTCCTCACGGCTGCATTAGATTAAACACAAGAAAAAGAGAGATGGTTCAGATTCTCCCATCATTACACCTGCTGTTGTTTTTGGGACAGTTTAACTGCCTAAAAAAGATTTCATTATAATCAGCTTGAGCTGAAGTTCATGAATGTAAATGAACTTCTTGAGCTCCACCTGAGAAGTCTGCACTCAGCAGTTTACAGCTCTCTCTGTTGTAGTTCTCACAGCTGCTCTGCTGGTAATGACTCCACGTTTTATTATCATCTCATCAACATCCTGAAGCCAAAGAACTTCCTCACAATGAGGCAGCATGGGAACAGAAATTACTTTCTGCTAAAATTCTTAATTTGCTGCTGACTGCAAAGCTTCTGAAAGTAGAAGAAAAAAATGCATCTCAATGGATTTTTTTTAGTCTTACATGGCTAATTTTCTTTGGTTTGTTCCGGCATGTCTCCTTTAGGAAATGAAATCCTGCAGCAGGTCATGTTTTAGGGACATTTTGTCAAGGGCAAAGTCATCGGCCCGGAGATGATCAGTGAAGCTTTTAATCCTGCACTGTGCTCGTTTTGGAAGCAGGAACCACAGCCTGGTGACATGAGGATCAAGCAGATGAACTGTAAAATTATTAAGGCTTATGACCTGACATGAGGTGCATCGACTGCACCTATACTGACGGTGCAATCACAGCTTAAGCTCCAATTAGAGTGGAGATGAAAATGAGGGGGAAAGAAACAACAATGTGACCTCTGAGCTCATGTTCGGTGACACCTGAACTTGGCTGGTGTCAGTATGGACACACCCACACACCTACTGCTTAGCATGGAAGTCCCCTCATGATAACATCATTAACACCATTCCTGCATTGTTAGCAGAAGAAAACAGGTTTTTTTATGAGGTGTGGTTGTAGTTTCACTTTTGCTTGAAATGCTTCAGCTGGTAAACAGAAACTAAAAACAAACTGAGCACTCATCACCGTCACCATCACTGTGAACAGAGCTGCAGCTAGCAGCTAGCGCTCGCTCAGCATGCATGTGTATCTCCAGGCCTTGTCCGCCATCAAAGGCTGCTGCTGCACACTAATTAAAAACAGCCATTGGTGTAATGAATTGTGTAATATCTTCAGCAAAGGGTTTTGGACTCAGCCAACGAGGGAGCTGCTCAAACGTGACGGTTTCCCAAACTGGATCCACATTCAGGGTACTTATCTTTGGATTTTTTTTTTTTTTTTTTTTTTTTTTTTTTAAATTGAGCCTGTCAAGTTTGACGTTTGATCAAAGACATCTGCATTTAACCAGCTGACACCCAGGCAGCAGAAAGTCCTACAGGAAGAAGCACAGCGAGATGCCAGACTCCTTTACATTATTATTATTATGATGATGATGATAATATCAACATCCTCCTTTTGCTGCTACTTTTTACTCTGTTTTGCATGTTAAATCTAGAGCAGCCTTTTTGTCATGTGACTGCAAAAAAACATGCAGTTTATTGTACAAACTGGTTTACAAGCGATATCTAGAACATGAATACACACATTTCCAAAGAAAAAAAACAACTTATCTAGCCAGACAAACAGCGGACACCTGCTCCTATTGTCTGCTAAAGTCATGTTACGTTTCCTCTGCAGTCATGTATGTACACAACAGCTGAGCCTCCTCCAGAGGAAACTTCCTCAGAGCAGAACTGTGAATGGAAATGTGTGGAGACACTGCAGACACCTGACCTCCAACAGGAGGCTTTTTCAGCCAGAAGTGAGTCGAATCTTTTGAATCTTGTGCTCGAGGTTTTCAGACGGAGACAGTTTTCCAGTCAGGGCTGTCATTTTAAGTGCTTGCTCACACTCACAGATAAACGGGTGACAAACTAAACCCTGATCTGTGGAAGGAAAAAAAAGAGCAGTGGAAGATAATCCGACACCGTTTTCCTTCTCAAAAGAGATTCCTGTGTGAGAGCGCTGTACAAACAACATCTCATCCCCGTCTCCTCATCTTTCTAATTCCATCGTTATGAGGCAGCTCATGGCCCTCAGAAGTGGACTGTTTCCCTCTTTTCTGCAGGAAGCATTCCTCTCTAATGACAGAGGAGGAAGGTCCATTCAAACAGTGAAGCAGGAGAAAACACCCAACCTAAATTTGGTCTTCTTATTAAGGCGAGCAGACCAGAGAGGGGAGAAAAAAAAAGCTGTGATCTGCAACACAACATCTGTGCCACAATAAACATGCAACAGTTAAATGTATTTTGAGGATTTGTTGTGGCTCAGGCCTTTTATTTAGCAGACACTAAAGCAGGGGTCTCAAACTCAATTCACCTGGGGGCCACTGGAGGCAGAGTCTGGGTGAGGCTGGGCCGCAGCAGGTTTTCCACAAGAAAAGCTCTGATTAAAACATTTCAATGTTCTAAAATGTCTTTATTTTTTAACACAAAATAAGATGAAAAAATAAATGAATTAAGAATGAATAAGAAAATCAATCAATCAACCAGTAATAAAAAAATAAAATAATAATGTCTAGTTGTGTAATGAC
>JAVQJX010117887.1:0-13687 GCA_036025115.1 Ambassis agassizii | reverse complement strand
TGAAGCCTCCGATTCAGGTGATGTGGATCGGTAAGTATTGAGCTCAACATATGACTCTATCAAAGTCTGTGTGAAGTCAGGTATAGGAGAATCAGGGGAAAGTCTTGTGTATTTACAAGGAGACTGAAAGGACTCAGGGGAAGCAGGGCGGCTCACTATATCCACAGGGGAAGATATTTCAAATTCCAAATCTGAAAACACTAAATCAGGTGAAGGGGACCTTAGATGCTGATGTGATGTGAGGGACTCTTGTAATGTCTGTGTAAATTGAGGAATGGGTGAATCTGGTGAAAGAGATCTATATTCATCTTCGGATGCAGCTGATCCAGGAGATTCTGCTCTGTTCTCAAAAAGCCAAGTGATACACAAGTCTGTCTCCAAATCCTGATCTGAATGAACTGATTCAGGTGATACAGATCTGTATCGTACTGTTGTTATTGTGGGTTCAGTCAGAATGAACTGCGGTAGAGGAGAGTCAGGAGATAAACATCTAAGATCAGAGTCTGAGACACCTGACTGACGGGATTCTGCTCTGTTCCCAAATTCATACATCTGTGAAATCAAAGGAGAACATTCTATATCTGAAGCCTCTGATTCATATTCTGACCCAGGTGACGTGGATCTATATGTTACAGTTAATGTGCTACATTCACCATGCGTGTATCGGGGTATTGGGGAGTCTGGGGACAGGTGTTCATACATAGACAAAACAGACTGTGGAGAATCTGGTCTCTCTTCAGCTTCAAACAGCTGAGAAGTTAACAGAATATCTGATTCAACTGATTCCGGTGATGATGACCTGAAACCACCAACTTCAATCTGTGGAACTGGCAATGCTGGTCTAAAATCAAGTATAGGAGAATCAGGTGAGAGTCTTTTGGACACCAAAGAGTCGGGTGATGAAGATCGGTCCTCAAGAACCATCATATCACATGCAATTCGCACTTCTAAATCTGATGCTACTGACTCTGGTGAAGAGGATCTATGTTCCTTGTATGTGTTTATGGACAGGTGTTGCTCCTGTCTAAATTCGGGAATTGGGGAGTCTAGTGAAAGAGCTCTGAATTCATTCAGAGAGCCAGTTGATTCAGGAGAAGATGATCTGTATTTTGACATTAACATCAATGATGAAGTTGAGGTGGATCTGTACTCTGATTCTGAATCGGGTGTCAAAGATCTCTCCTCATTTTCTGGTTCTATTGACTCTAAAGAATCTGATCGAGCTTCAGTTTTAGGAGAGGAATAAATTAAGGGTGCATGCTCAACATCTGATGTAACTGCTGGACATGCTGACCTAAACTCAATAAATGATGGGAAACGTTCTCCTGCCCTTGGTAAGAACTGAGGCACAGGTGAATCTGGTGACAGAGCCAATCGTTCATCACTAGATGCTGCTGAGTCTGGTGAATGAGGTCGGTGCTCATCTGTTACTGGTGCAGATAATCCATCCTCATATTCAATATCAGAACAATGCAGTGACTCGGGTGAAGTGGATCTGCATTCAGCAGGTGAAATATTTGGAGGCTGAAGTATCAACTGTCTGAAATCAGGTACGGGTGAGTCAGGTGAGTCTGTCCTGAACTCATTTTCAGAATTAGGAGTCAAGGATCTCCCTTTCACTTCAACAAATAGTGACTCCAAAACCTCTAATTCATTGTCTGACATGACAAATGTAGGTGTGGATGCAGTGCTCCATGAAACTAGCAGAGCTGGTTCTATAGTTTGGTTAAACTGTGGTAGAGGAGAGTCTGGAGA
Source organism: Ambassis agassizii (assembly GCA_036025115.1). Lineage (NCBI taxonomy): Eukaryota > Metazoa > Chordata > Actinopteri > Ambassidae > Ambassis > Ambassis agassizii. The sequence goes on along the minus strand of JAVQJX010117887.1, from coordinate 11,932 downwards.
CAGAGCCCTAAAAGCATTAATAGATGTTGTTGACTCAGGAGACGATGTTCTTATTTCTGACAATAACATCAGTGACTGGGGTGACATAGGTCGGTAGTCTGTCACCGATTCTGGTGAAAGTGGTCTCATTTCAACTTCTGATGCCACTGAATCAGGAGAACTAGGTCTGTCTTGAACACAGGACTCTACAGGATCGATCCTTGATGAATCCTCAAGATCTGAGGACAGTGATTCAGGTGATGAAACCCTATATCCACTGACTACATGTACCTCTGAACCAAAATCAGGCACTGGTGAGTCAGGGAGTAAAGGTTCATGTTTTCTTAGTGATCCTACAGATTCAGGAGATAATGACCTCACCGTAGCAGAAACTGTAACATCAAATTGCTCAGGTTCTGTATCTGATGCAGGCTCTGACAATTCGGGGCTGTAATGTCCCATTGGCAATTCAAGACATGGAACCGAAAACTGCGCAATGGGTGAATCTGGAGACAGTGATCTATTCTCATCCGCAAAGTGTCCTGTCTCTGGGGAATCAGACCTAACAACACTCAGGGTCTTCAAGATCTCAGGTGAGAGAGGTCTGCATTCTACCTCGGAGTCTGGGGACATTGGCCTGTTTTTCTCTTCTGAATCTGAATCAAGAGGAATATGTTCTGCACTAATCTCTACCCTGTCAAATACTCCATTTCGGCTTCCTTCTCCCACATAGTGAGGATCAAACAACTGACATATCATCTGATGTGCTCTAATTGTAGCCCCAGGTATTGACTGTCCTTGTTCAACTATGGAAGCAACTGATTCAGGTGATTCTGCTCTCTGTTCTGTGAAGTCCACTGAAGCTGAAAACCCATATTCATAATCTGAAAGCACCAATTCTGGTGAGGAGGACCTGAACCCTACAGTACATGCCTCAGATATTGCAGGTGTAAAGTCTGGTAATGGTGAATCAGGAGGTAATGTTCTGTTTTCATCTACAGAAATGGCTGAAGAGGGTGATGAAGGTCTGCTTTCCTTAAAAATGCTGAGCATGCAAAGGTCTGAATCTTCATCTGACAAAGCAAGACAAAGGAATTCCGATTCAGGTGAATATGGACGAAACTGTGAAACACCAGCAAGGTCACTTGAAAACTGAGGAACTGGTGAATCTGGACATATGTTGCGGGAAAACTCTGGAGACTCAGGCCTGTGAGTAGTTATTAATGTTATTTCTCCAGGAGATAAAGGTCTGTATTCTGACTCAGAAAGAGGAGATGCTGCTCTTTCTTTCTGCTCTGCAATAAATGAATCTCCAATGTCCATCTTTACACCACTCTCTGAATTGTTGTCTTTCACATCTGAATCCTCTGGAACATACTCAATTCTTGTTCCAGCATACTCAAAAACTCCTGTTTTACTGAAAAATGTCTCCCCGACATAGTGAGGGTCATGGATTTGAGAAATTAGCTTCCAAAGTTCAACATCATAAACTAGTCTGTAGACTGGCACCCTGACTGCCTTCAGAGGTTGATTATTACTTCCCAATAGGCTCCCTGTGGTGTCTGATAGATATGATTCTGGTGAGTCGGGTCTCTGTTCAGAAACACTCATGCTTGATTGTGCATATTCAACATCTGAAATCATAGACTCGGGGGGTGATGATCTGTGGGTAGTCATGGAAATGGATTCAATAAAACCTGTTTGGAATTCAGGTATGGGGGAATCCCCTCTGTAGCCATCTCCAGAGACCACTGAATCAGGTGATGATGGTCTTATTGGAGAGCACAATGAGACTGATTCCATATCTGAACATACTGAAACAGGTGATGAGGTTCCCTCCAGTGTGTCTGAAGCTAAGAATTCTGGTAAAACCTGTCCAAATTCAGGGATGGGTGACTCATTTGAAAGTCTGTTTTCATTGACAGAATCTGGCGATGATGGTCTGCTCTCAGTGAATAATGATGCCAAAGAAACAGACTCATATTCTAGATCTGAGGCAACTGATTCCATTGATGAAGATGACTTCAATGTATGATGCAAAATGGACTCTGTCAAAGACCTTCTAAACTCAAGAATAGGGGAGTCAGGTGAGAGCGCCCTTACAGACAAAACAGAGTCCGGAGATGATGGTCTGACCTCAAAAAGCAGTGAAATGTTTGAATCAGTCTCCAGTTCCAGGTCAGATAATACTGACTCTGTCGACACTGATCTGTGATAAACCTGAAAGGGTCCAGAAAAGGACGTAATGAACTGTGGAATCGGGGAGTCAGGTGTTAGAGCGTGATGACTATCTATAGATCTCCCTGACTGAGAGGAATCTGTTCTTTGTGTGTCCAGATGCATGAGTGATTCTGGTGACATGGGTCTATACTCTGCTTCAGAGTCAAGTGAAAGTGATCTGTGATAAATTTCTGCATCACTTTTATCCACAACTCTTTCCTCTGAATTTGCCTTGAAAGATTCTGCTTTTCTTTCACTGATCTGAACCTTTGTTGTTTTACTCATGAAGGTTTCTCCTACATACTGAGGATCACGGATTTGAGAGATAAGTTTCCAGAGTTCTGCATTGTAAGCTAAACTGTGGACTGCCAGGGAATGTTCTGTTAGAGTGGCTTGATGCTGAAGTGCAGAAATTAAAGACTCTTCAGCTATTTGTTGTCCTTTCGGTGCATCAGGTTCTGGTGACAAAGTAGGTGATGGAGTCTGGTGCTCTGATGCTTGTGTCTCCTCATGTGTTAGAGAGTCAGGTGATTCTTTATATTCAGTAACAGGTGTATGACCAGCTTGGACTCTATTCTTTGATTTTTTCTTTTTGGCACATTCACTCTTCTCTGATTTTCCTGGATTTAATAATTCTGCTGCAACTCCACCAGTTGACAGGACCTCTGCAGGTGGAGTGACAACGGTCTGCTCAGACTCACTGCCATAAGCTACTACTGACTGTGTCACAGGAGCTTCACTTTCACTATGTGTGCTCCAAATATCATCTATTTGTTTCGATGAAAAAACAGTTTCTTCTCTATTAGATTTCTCTGTGTCAACAGTGACATGTACTATTATTTCAGACTTCTCAATACATGCATCTTCAACCAAGATGGGTTTAATTGATTGACCTGTCATGGCTTTCTCAGAAAGTAGGTCTGTTTCAGGCAACGGGCCATAATCACGTACAGAGTCTGGAGATAATGGTCTATTCTCAAAATATGTTTGCAAAGGCATGGCCTCATACTCTGTATCTGACAGCACAGATTCTGGTGATGATGAGTGATACTGTGTCACAGCGGCATGGTGGACATATGTTGTATACTGTGGTATAGGAGAATCTGGGGACAGGCACTCGTTTATTTCTGATTCAGGTGAGTATATTCTACTGTCTATAAGGGCTGATAGTGGTGACATTGGTCGGTAGTCGGACTCCGACTCTGGAGAAAGTGATCTTTCCTCAATTTCAGACAAAGAAATTATATCCCAATCATCATCACACTCAGACACTGATTCCTCTGGTGATATTGGCTTGTCTGTATCAAATACCGTTGATCTATGATCAGCTGAATCATACACTATCTGCGCAGATTCCATTGATTGAGGGGAGGAGGATGCTATGTGCCTAACAATGGAAACAACTGATTCAGATTCATCTCCAGATAAGTCTGAAGCAGGTGATGAAGCTCTGTCTTCAAGGTTAAATGTTGCTGGAGACACTGAACCAAGCTCTAAATTTGAGCACACTGACTCAGGAGAACTAGATCTCTCTGTGGTTGTTACAACAGCTGAGGTGGGCCAGCTCTGACTGAATTCAGGGATGGGTGAATCAGGTGACAGTGCTTTGTATTCATTCACAGATGCTACAGATTGTGGAGATGAAGGCCTGTATTCAAATGATGTTAAAAGTGCCATCTCATATTCTACATCTGATGAGACTGACTCAGGTGATGATGTGCTGCGTTGACATGCTGTGAAGGGCTCATAGATATTCTGTGTGAATTGTGAGACAGGGGAGTCAGGTGGAAGCTGACAGTATGCAGTGATAGATCCTGTTGACTCAGGAGATGACGGCCTCATCTCATGGAAATCAGGACCTGTTTGATCAGAAGATGTAAAAAGCCATTGCACTGTTTCTAAGATGACAGACTCTGGTGATGAGGCTCTGTCTTCTATGTCAAAAGTTAATGACTGAGGTGAGATTGATCTATCACCACTAAAGTCACTGCTCAGTGATACTGGCCTCCCAAATGGTCTTTTATTTGAAACCATTGGTGTTAGTGGCCTTTCCTCTTCTGTTGTTAACAGCAAAGCACTGAGTAATGTTTGCTTTTGAGCAGGAGCTCCAGCATCGTCTGGTTCCCATGGAAGAACAGTGGGTGGGAGGGGGGACAGGGGCCTAAACTGAGGTACTGGAGAATCAGGGGCGAGGAAATTCAATTCATTCGTTGACAACACAGATTCTGGTGATGAGGCCCTGCTCTCTGTTAGCAGTATTTCTGCGTCTGCAACACATTCAGGTGAAGATGATCTGTCATGAAGGTCCCACATGATTTCAGATACTGGTTCAGCTAGTGAGACAACACATCCAGACGCTTCAAATTCAGTTGTTGAAATTACAGAGACCATATCTTCACTTTCAGGTGCATACTGTATGAGAGGCTGCATTCTCTCTGAACTGTGTTCAGCTGACATATCACTATCTACCCAACAAACATCTATCTTCTCAGAAGTGGAGTCACGTGACACCCGAATGAATTCTAGTTTGTGAGACAGTTCAGGGTTGACATCCAAAGGATCAGTTGATGCCCAAGTAGTTGTACTCCAGGTTTGACTTGCCATGTCATGAATTACACCATGATCACCTGAAACTGAGGCCTGACAAACATCAATCTTGAGTTCAGAGTTTAAAACTTCCTCATCAGTCTTTGTGTGTCTGACACTTCTCTGAATCTCATCCTCCCTGAGTGTTTGACTCGAATCCTTTGAGGATAAAGGCAGTTCAGGTACATCCTCATGGTCTGACTCCACCAACTCAACATCATACCCATACAGGACTTTATAAAGTCGGCGTGAAACTTCATCCATGTGTTTTCTAGCCATTGGTTTGGTAACTGTGTATTCTGTGGTCACACTGACGGGTCCAGGGGAAGGCTCTGCAGCAGGCTGAGATGGCTGAGGCATTTGTTGACTTGTAGGTGTCTGTGTAACAGCTATTTTTTCACTGGTTTCTGTGAGCTCCATAGACAGTTTCTTGAAGTCTTGCTCTGCTTGTTCACTTTCAGTCAAGCTATCACCATAATCTGTCATAGACAATGGTCGACTTTCACATATGCCGGTGCGAGATTTATTGGATGTCTCTCTCCAAGACAGAGGAGACAAATAACCGGTATTGGATCCAGAATGGGAACTCTGTAGACACTCCAAGCTCCAATCCTCTGCCCCCTCCAACTCAGGAGACCCCTCATCATCACATGGCTCAGATGATGGTAAGCAAGGTGAGGTAACCTGGGGACATAACTTAGGTCCCCCTTTGTACACAGGGTCTATTGCTTGGGATCGTAGATTGTAGGGAGTGGTGCAGTACAATGTGAAGAAAGGACTTACTTGTTTAAAACTGCCCGTGTGAACGTCTGTCAATTCCTCATATATTCTTTGTGATGAGCTGCAAAAAAGTAATCAATTACAGGTCAAAAGATTTTTCATAGATTGTTGGGTAGCTTTTTCCTAATGCTCAGTACAACAAAAGTAACCTTCTAGATGACTTACTATTTTGTTTCCATCTCTTTTTGTAGTTTCTCTTTCTGAGCACTTCTGAGCAGGCCTGTTGCCATGGAGTCTATCTCTGTTCTTCCCGTTGTCTCATGGAGAGATGACAAACTGGAGGACAAGTCCTCTGCCGACACCATAGGTACCTCTTGTCCTGAGCCTGGACTCCTACGCACCGCCTCTGTACGCCTGCCTGGCCTGGGGCTATCAATGTCTTCATGAAGGGCAGAGAAACCTGACATGGCACACAGCAAACCAAGTGTTAGAAGAAAACAACCCTTTAGAACTTAATACACCAACATATTAACAGCTGAATCACTGATTCACCTTCACTATGGTCCAGTGCTATGGTCCGCTCAATTTCTGCATAGGTGTGTGATGATGTCTCCTCCTCAGTGGACGTCATTATCTTGGTTTCAATGAGATGAACTATGTCCATTCGGTTGATCTTAGTCAGTCTCTTAAGAAGTGTTGCTTCTGTTGAAGAAAATCAGTTTAAGATAGAAAAAGAGCCATTACTTTGTAACACTGCAGATGTGTACTAATGTAGGGAACCATCTCTGACCTGTGACATGCTTCCCTTCCTTCTCCGCCCAGAGCTTCAAAAGGGCATGGCTTTGGTCCTGCAGTGAGTTGGGATTTTCAATCCTGATCAGGTTAATCTTCTCCTCACTGAAGTCCAGTTCTCGTGCCAATTCTGCCAAGAAAAAGAAGTGCAGATTATGATAATCTGAAAAAATATAGTGTCTGGTGTTTCTATTTACAGAATTAAATAACAACTTTGAGTTTGATGATTGCTATTAATTGTCACTCACCCGTCCAGCTGAAGCCCAGGTGGTCGGCTATAATGGCCAACCGTTGCTCTTTTCTCTCTGCTTCATCCTGTGGATCTACTGCAAATACCACCAGAAAGCCATGAGCGGTCAGAGCCGCAGGGTATACCAAATTAGGTCACAGTCACAAACGGAACTTGGAAAAAAACTTCACTGGCTTTCCTTTTTATGTCCTACTGGCAGGGCGTTTAACTATTATAAATCAGTAACTCATTGTACATTTATTCCTGTAGAGTACTAGTAAAAAATTGTTCACTGTACATATGATTATTTACATACTCATAAGCTTTAGTCACTAAGTTGTTTTCACAGGTTCCATAAAGCCTTTAAGTCAATCTTGAGATTCACACATAGAAGGAAAGAGAGACATCATTACAGACACAAACATAACTCAAGCGACACGGCAACAAGGGTTCTTGAACTACAACGGGACATAACTACAAGAGACAGAGAGGCAGCACCTTTACAGCTAGTTGTACTAATGTGGCACAAGAGATAGAGAATAGCCCCTTAAACTGGGGGGATACCTTGACTTTGGACTTTTTCATCTGGGATTCGCTGCATCTGTGTCTCAACAGGGTCGTCCCACAGTGGTCTAATGGGAAAGACGGCTCCAGAAGGAGGGAACTGGATCTCTGGGAAACATTCTCTTTCTATGACTGATGGATCAATGAGACTGCTCTCATCATCTGAGATGGCGGCCTCTTCCTCTGCCTCTGCCTGTGTCAACCTTGCCACCAGCTTTGCTGCTTCATCACTTATTTCTTCAAAGAACTCAAGGGATTCTTTGTGTGGCACACTTTTCTCTTTAGTGGGCGTTGTTGAATGAGATGACTGACCGCTTTTGCCTCGGACTGGCAATCTGGACTGGAAGCTTTTAGATTTTGCTGACTCAGCACTCAAGGGACGACCCTGTTCTTTTTTAACAGATGACCTGGTAGACTCCCCCTCACAGAAGCTCTTTGCTTTGGAAGATGATGTCTTGGTTTTGACATCCACAGAGGGACCCGCGTCTGTCTCAGATTTTCTCCTTGCTTCCTTTTTTACAGGGACCTTTAGCTTTTTGTCTTGGGTAGATTCAGTACGTTTGACTGTAGAATCTGGCTTGACAGTGCTAGCTTTGACTGGAATTCTAGATTTAGATTCAGAAGTGAAGGAGGCCTCTTTTTTAAGAGTGGTTGAAGAGGAACTTGTATGAGATGGAGAAGGAATTGTAGATTTACCCCGACCTTGAGGAGTAGACTTGGCTTGTGCTTTGACTGGAGTCTTTTTAACACTACTGGAAGCACTTTGTTTGGACTTGCCCGTGGTTTTGGAGGCCTCTATCACTGACTGTGCCTCCTCTGGAGAAGAATCTGAGGATTCTTGGCCTTGCTCAGAGTAAACTGATCTAGTGACGGTAGTTTCTGCTGTCTGTACATTCGTTATCATTTGATCAGGGGTACTTGTCTCTAAATCTAGGGATAGTTCTTTTACATTTGTGTTTGTTATAGTTTCTTGAAGGTCAGAGGATGTTTGATCTTTTTTTGAATGTTTGGCCGAAGCTGAAATTCCCATTTTAGGGATTTTAGATTTGGAAGCATCAGCTTTAGAACCTGTAGGATCCCCTTCAGGTGGGGACTGAAGCTGAGAATCAGTTTCTTTTGATTTCTCATCTTCCTCAGTTTTAACCTCGAGTGTTAGATTGAGGCCAATTTCAGGTTCTGCTGCTGATCTCCTATTTTCTTGTCTAACCTCTTCTAAAGCAGGTTCTTCTAAAGGTTGTTCACCTATCTGGAAAAAAGCAAAGCCACCCCCCTCTTCCTCATAGCTTCTTTTAGTCATGTCAATAGCACCACTTCGAGTCATCTCAAAGAGCTTCCCTTCTTGGAAAAGAAAAGGGTTGGGCTCACTGGTGGGAGTGCTCTCTTCTGTTGGTGTTCTACCAGGTGTGGTGTCTGGAGTTGCTTGCAGAGATTGACGATCAACAACCAGATTCAGTATCTTCTGCTCTTCCTCTTTTACACGAGCTGCAAAGGTTGCATCATCTTCACGCATGGCAGACCACAAATCAGTGTCCACCCTTGCAGTGACACCTTTTGACTCCGTTCTGGGAGCGTCCAGTCCCTCATCATCATCCTCTGTGTCATCATAGATACAAACCTCCGGTTTGAATAGTTCCATAGTTTGACCTGTGGCAAAGGTGGCTCCTGTATGCCCTGCTTGATCTTTCACTTCATCTGTGACATTGCTAGCTGTTTTTACCACACCAGTCTGTACCTTGCTAACACCCAACACCAACTCATGGCCATCTTTATCATCATCTTTATTTTGCCTTGTCTTCTTTAAGCTCTCCTCCTTTTGCTCATCTGTCTTGTTTTCAGAGATCGCTGCTGATTCCTTTGTGGCAACACTGTTTTTGTCAGAAGGTGAGACTCTTTCTTCCTGCAAACTTTTCTGTTTGGATTTTGAATGATGCTGTTCTGAGACAGAGTGAGGTCCCTCTGAAGTGACACTGGTTGATGTTGTGCTCTTGACCTCTTTGTTGTGGGATCCATCATGCAAACCTGCTGAAAAAGGAGAGGGAGGTTGTACTTTAATATGGGGATCAACAAAAAGAGGCAACTTTGAATCCTCTGAGGGTCTACTGAGCCCGCATTCATTTTGCGAAAGCTTCTCACTCTCTCTTGTGGGCTCTAACGTTTTATAGGCGTTATCCCCTATTTTGGCATTTGCCATGGGATACACATCTTTTCTAGACTTCTTTTTGCTCTTCATGTCTTGTTCCATTTCATCAAATGTTTTTATTTTGGCTGCCATCTTAAACATCTCCTCCTCTGGAGTGATTTTTCTCTTAGTTTCACAGCTGTCTGATGCATCTTCTTCTTCAGGGTCTTCTGGGATGACAGCCGGTTTGGATGGAACAGAGAGGAATGCATGATCAGGGGGTTTAGGGTTTACCTCATAACTTACCTCTTCAGAACTAGGAGTTTCAGGGGAAAGGGGACTCTTACCGGAACTTGTCATCTGAGATGTCTGCTCACAACTGTCATCATCGGCACTAGCCTCATGGTCTCGAAGCAGCCTACCACGCAAAGCATCTTGTGGGAACTCAGCAGCTTTGGAGGGCTCTGGGTGGCTAGAGGATTTACTAGGTGGACCTAGTATTGATGGGAAGAATGGGTGGCTTTTTTGCTCTACAGGACTGCTCTCTAAAGAATCATGGGGGGGTGATTCCTTAGTTGGGCTGGGTTCAATAGAGTCTGGGGACTTATGGGAGGAATTTTCTTCCATGAGAGGACTACCCTCTAGTGAGTCTCTGTGGCTTATTGTCAAGGAGTCATCAGCTAATGGACTGAGAGCATCTGAGTCTTGTCTTAAAGCCAGGTCTAAGCTTTCATGGCACTGAGAAGAGGATCTAGAGGCTGGAGAACCAACTAAAGGCAATGCTAGCTGACGATCGGGGCTCTCGTCATCGCTAAGAAAAGTTTCTACAGTCTCTGAAATTCTCTTTGTAAGCTTTTGAGGTTTAGATGGCTTAGACTCACTCCTCTTAACAGATATGGACTCACTTGTAGTGTGATCATCTGCAGCCTCGCTTGAAGAGATAGGTAGGGTCAATTCTGTAGACAGTTGGTCACCAGTGGTCCCTAAACCAGAGTCTCCAGACTTCTCTGTATTTTTACTTTCTTTTTTGACTGCAGACGTAGAGCTTTGTTGTCCAGTTTTGGGAGAAAGACACAGACTTTCAGGGCTTGTGCCTGGAGTGGCGAGACCCTCATGTTTGTAACTGTCCTCAGAGCTCAGATGAGGGGTCCCATCTCCAGAACTGGCACTTAGTGAGTCTGCCACACCCTCATGTTTAAAGCTGTCAGAGCTATCATCAAGGCCACCATTTCCAAAGTCTACAGTTTCAGTTAGCTCTGAATGGGGAGCAGCAACTGACTTGGTTTCTTTCTCCTTGTCTTGCTCTTGAGCGGTGTTGTCTTTCTTGCGAGGTTTGGAATCCAGCGATACTTCTCGCTCTTGAGAGACACGTGAGGTTATTGCTTTGGTCATGGATTTTGATTCAGATTTTGTGGTTTTCACTGATCTTGATGTAGAGGATGTTTTATGCTCAAATAACCCAGACTTTCTCTTTGAGGGGTCCTGCCCTGTTTGGAATGCTTGCATCAGTTCTTTAACTGACATGGTCTCCTCAAGTTTTTCAGATTCAGCTTTAGGGGATTTAGGGGGGCCCTGTTTTGCTTTAGGGCTTTCTTTGGCTTTGGGAGAAGATTTGCTCATAACAGGCAAATGTGAAGGCTTGCTTCCAGTGCTCTTTTTGTGCTTTTGCTCTGCCTCTACTTTCTCTTGCAATGCTTTGACTTTGTCCTTTATTGAACCAATGGGAGTTTCTTCAATCACTGGGGATACTGGTGATGCTGGGCCAGGGGCTGCAGGCACACTTAGAAGAGCTGTCTCTTTCGATTCTTCTGATGGCTCCTGGTCTTTCCCCTTCCTTCTCACTGGCTTTTTAACATCACCAGCTGTGGTTTTGTCATGCACTTTGGTTGGGGTGGATGGTTTTGTACTTTTGCGTAATACAACATCAGTGAATCTTTCTTGGACACCTGTCTCTTTTTTAGGTTTTGCTTTGGAGCTAATGGGTGCATCCAGGAGGTATTCTTTAAGGTCACCACTGTCTTTTATGGCTTTAGGTCTGGGAGCCCCTCTGTTAGCTCTACTTTCACGTAAGACAGGCTCTTGAATTTCTAATGCTGCCATCTTTTTGGCCTCTTCTATCTCAGAGTCTGAAAGGAGAACCCACTCCTCAGCCATTCTAGCTGCTTTTGCCGCAGCTTCATCCTCATATGTTCCACTCCTCAGTATCTTACTGACTTTTTCTAGGTCCTCTTTGACTTTCTCTAAGTCCTTCTCCATTATTTCTAATGGTTCTCCAGAAACTTCCTCAGTCCCTTTCTCTAGACCACACCCTCCTAAGGAAGGGGATTTCTCTGTGGAGTCTGCAGTCAAGATGGCAGTCATTTTGATCAAATCTTGTTTCATCTGTGACACGTCGGACAGGAGATCTGGTTCTCGAGTCAGTTCTGATTTCAGGACTGATGTCTCCGTCTCTTCATCTTCCATATGGAAGAAGAACAAGTAAGGAGTAAAGAAAATCAAAAATTCAAATGAAAGGAGACAGACAATTGGAGAATGTGGTCAGGACAAGATCGGAGCACACTGCAGGGATCATAGGACAACAAATTCACAATGGATTCTACATCAGGGTATCAGAGGAATTGGGCTTATACTTTCATGTGTCTCTGGGAAAAGTGGTAATGCAAAGGCTAAATAATACCGTACCAATGGGAAAGGATATGAGCAGGAAATAACTTGCTTATACA
>JAVQJX010117885.1:0-11685 GCA_036025115.1 Ambassis agassizii | reverse complement strand
TTGAGGAAATGTAAGATTCTGTCATTTTAAAACCACCACCAAAAGCAGTGGAGGTTTACAGTACAGTCATGTCACCCATAATAAAAAAAAATGGAATAGGATCTCATTCTCATGATCATTTTTTTCTGTCTCCAAAAACATCAGGTGCTGGGTAAGCAGCCTGTTTCCACAAAGGGAGTTGGTCATCTACATCACTGTTGTTGCCTTTCTTTGCCTGGTGGTACTGTATAATTCTTGCATGCTGGGGCTGGTGGTGTATAAACTCATAACAGTCAGAGCAGGAGGGTTTGAAAACAGCCGGAAGAAGATGCGCAGAGAGAAACGCACCAGGCTATGGAAGGACTGTGCTACTGTGCTGGGCCTCAGCTGTGTGCTGGGTTTACCTTGGGGTCTAGCCACCACCACATACGGCCAGAACGTTACCGGGATCTACATATTCACAATATTTAACGCCCTGCAGGGTCAGTATGTTTTTAAGTACGTTCTGGGCTGTTACGATTATTTGCTGGAATATTTCACTGTTTGTGTTTTCTTTCTTTTTTTTTTCTTCTCAGGTGTATTTATGTTCCTGTGGTCAGTGGCTTTGATCTGCAAGTCGTGGGCTGACAAAAACTCAGTCAGAGATCCTTCTTCTCAGAAAATGATGACTACCAGTTTCAACACCTGATTTAACTCATATAAAATCAATAGTCTATATTAGGTGTAAGTCCTTTTTATACACAGATTTCTCTATATATTTTGTGTTTATGATTCTTTTGGGAACAGTCATTTATAAGAGGCATTAGGTTATTTACTGAATTAAAAAACAAACAAACAAACAAACAGTAAGAGTCAGTATATGTGGCCTTTGGTATTTTATTATCCAGGATTGATAATAATCAAATTACTCGCTTTTTAATAATTTTTAATATGTGGTAAACCTCATATCATACCCAATCATAATAGACATTCATATATAGAAAATAATGCACAAAATAACATTTAAGATTTGTAAATATCAACTAGTTTGTAAGGAACGGAAATGGATTTCATGCATTATGTTACATTTTTTTTAACATGCTGTGTGAATGCTGATAAACAATTGTTGAAATATTGGCCTTTCTGTGCCTTTTTATTTTTTGGTCGCTCTGAACACCATACCATCATAGCTGCTCATATAGACACGCATCTCAAATTACAAGTAAAAGCAGATTTCAAATACTGTTTACCTTTATGGCTCATTCACCGTTTTGCTAACCGGAAATAAAGGCGGAGTGGGAGCTCTCGCATTTCCTTTCCTTCTTTGTAGCTTCCAGACAAACCAGACAGACAGACGCAGACGGAGACACAACATGGATCCAAACACGACGATTCTGCGAGTCAAAAGAAAAAGGGGCACTGACCCCACGGGTGCTTTGTTGTTGGCATGTAAACGTATCCGTCCGGAAACGTCGCAGAATTCAGGCGAAACGGTGCCGGAGCCCAACGAAGCCGAGGTGGAAAACTCCGTCTTCAAACTCGTGGCGACTGTAGCGACACAGGTGAGAGGCCCGCTGCTAATTGCTATGCTAGGTAACCACAGCTCGCTAACAACGCACTGGCTGGAAAACACGCCACCGAGTCGACTATATCTGGGCTTATGAATATTGGTTAGCTTAGGGTTGCAAACTCAACCATCAAACAAGGTGGCATTGTAAATGTAACTTTTAATAACTGTTGTTGTTTTCAAACTAACGCGCCTCAATGTTAGCTGTTGTTGTTAGCATAGCATTGATGCTAGGCGAAGCTGTTATCTAACATTAGCCATGTTAGCCTTAAATTGCAGTCGTTTATTTTCTTGACGCTCGACGTAGTTTGTACGCGATTTTGAAATGTTCAATTTCCGAATCCGGTTGAAATGCTATGATGAATGAATGTTAATGTTTACATTAATATGTCGTGAAAGTGCTCAATCAAAACTGATGTCAAGCCAATTCTTAACAAGTGTGATGCTTGGCTTTACAATTATAATGGTGTTTTTCTTTGTCATTTTGGATATTTTTCAGCAACAGACAAGAAAAGGTTATCATTTGGTGTAAACTTATTTTGAATCTCTTTTTGAATCGCTTAAACTTTAATATTTTATTCCCAGGATGCTCCTGTTCAGACGCAGGTTCGACAGGCTTTGGCTCGGCCACGCATGGCCCATGCTTTGCGCCCATCATCTGCCAGTTCACAACGGATAGTTGGTGACTTAAGGAGCACAAAGTGGAGTACCCGGAGGGAGGAACGCTACAGAATACTCTCTAGCCACCGTACAGGGCTGTCAAGCCCGGCTGAGCAGGAGACACCCCAGAGAGATGCCCCTGAAGCTGTAGAGGGAAGTGGGAAAGAGACAGATAAAAGTTGGGGTCTCCCTGAAATCCAGGTGGTGGATCTCATCCACGAGGATGTAGAGGACCAGGACAAACCATCTGGAAAGGTGAGTTGATACGAGTATTTTAGTAGCTGTTATGATAATACATGTTGAAAAGGCCAACTGTCTCTTACACATAGATTTGTACATTTGTGTTATTTAACTCCTCCCATGTGCACATTACCTACAGTAGTTAAGAGTTTTTTCCTCTTTCTGTTTTAAGATGCTGTCCTCAGATCCAGAAGTCATCCTTTGTAACAACACAAAGATGCTGCGAGAACATCTGAGCATATCAGGAGAGAGAATGGGGGATGAACACCGGGAGCAGGATGACGATTATGTCTACGACCTTTATTACCAGGAAACGGTCACACCAGGGTGGATCCAGGACATCTTGTCTGTTAGGGCCTACGCTGATGAGGGAGAACTGGTGTGTGTGGATGGATGGACGGACAGATGAATGAGTGCTGAAATCGGAGTGAGTGAATGAAGATATGGTTGAAGTAGTAGAGGTTGTTTTTTTTTGCGTCATTAATTTAAAGCAATGATCACCAATCAAGCACTGCTTTTGGATAGTTTTAGGCCATATGATAGTGAGAATATGATCTTCTGTATTCTGAACCATTATCCTCTGCATTTAGTATTTAATGATGCTGTTTTCAGAGTTAGATTGCAGTGCATGGGTGCCATGATGTTTCAGTGAATAGCATGCTTACTGGATTCAAAGACCAAAATCGAAATCAAATTTGAAAGCGAGTGCAAAAATTTTTGGCAGTCAGAAACTTTTTTTTTTCCTCCTGAAGACTCAAAAGTTAAAACTGGATTGTTGTCTATCCCAGATTCCTGACCTTGTGGTTCATGAAGAGGAGGTATATGAAGATGAGGATGATGAAAATGATGAAGGCAACTGGAGGAATGACTACCCTGATGAGGAGAGTGATGCAGACAGTGACAGAGAGGAGCGCTATGGTGGTGCGTAGACATATTAATTCAGCCCATTATACATGCACTATGTAAAGTATAGGAGTGACTTGACTTTTATCCCTCTAAGGGACTAAAGGAATATAAAATTAAAAAAAAAATATATATAACCACAGGTTGTTGCCAGATATATACACACCGGTTGTTTTAAGTATGTCTAGTTAAGACATTGGCTCTTTCTTCCCTTTGCTGTGGCTCCCATGGCTTCTAGAAGGCAAGCTGATTTTGTAAAACAAAAAAACAAAAAAGAATAAATATTGACTGTTTAATTTGAAGGGATTTTTTTTATTCATTTTCTTCACATAATAGTTTTTTTACACTGGTCACTACTTCTTGCAAGATTGAGGTGCTCTAGTAACTTTAAAATAAAACTTGTTATAACGTTTTTGTGCACACATCGAGTCCTGTGTGTGATACCAGAGAAACATGGAATGCCTCTTGAGAAAGTATGCTTTTGGGTCCCGTTTATCTTTGTGCAAGTGAGTTTGTTAGGAGCCAGTGAAGAGGGAATAAAATAAGTGTAGTGTGAGATGTCTTAAGTTGAACGGACTGATACATTTTATCCCTAACACCTTCCCAAATGCCAGCTGCTTAGTCCCCTCTGTCTTTGGTGTGCAGGTTACTGGGAAGAAGAACACTCATACAGCAGGAGGAGCTGGCAGCGCTATCAGAGGGAAGTTTTGCATGAGTTGGGCTGCCGTGGCGATGAGGACGACGATGAGGACGGAGACAAATATGATTCAGATTGATCGGTTTCTTACAGCACCCTGCCCTGTATACAAGTAGCTCCACACTCTGAGACCTCTGTGTAGTTAAGTGTAATAATTGCTCCAAAGTATAGTGCAGATTTTTTTTGTTTTAGTCAATTAACGTAAGTAAAATTGAGATGCATTTTGTCCCCCACAAAATTCTAAACGCAGTGGGGGGGGAAAAAATTAAAAAAGTTTATGTGCCAAAATATTTCAGTCTTTGAGCAACACAGGTTTTTGACGACAAAATGTCAACCTATGGTAAATAAATCATTTACTACACACATGGTGAAAGAGTGTGTGTTACCTGTTGAAGGATCCAGGGCATCATTTTTTTTTTTTTTTCTACTGTGGTGGAGTGAATTTGTGTGTGGGTGTTTGTTCAAAGTGGATGTATGTTAGAAATGTTGCACATTAGCGTGATATGCCTTGTATGCTTTGTGATGTTGGCATTTATGTTAGTGAGATGTCTTGGGCTGCGTGCGGTTGCAATTTAGGGTGTTTGCATTTTGTGCATGGTAGTGTGTACGTATACTTGTGCGTGTTAGATTTTTGTGAAAGCGTGATGCATACTTTGTTGTGGGTGTGTGTGTTTCCGAAATTCCCACTTGAGGTTGTGAAGTTTAAGGCTGTTTCTCTCGAATGCTTGGTGAATACAATTTTTTGTAAATATGTAGATGTGTATAAAAAGAAAGCTTTCAAAATAAACAAAACATCTGTCATTTCTTCCCATCGTGAGTAGTTGCCGTCAAAATTAGAAGAAAAATTGTGAGATTAAAAACTATTTGTAGCATAGTTTTACTTTAAAACAAATGTGCAATTTGTTCCATAACTGAAAAGCCGGAGCAGTTCAATGCATAACTTAGATTTCATTGTCAGCCCAATGAGCACTCTGTGCACATTCACAGCAAACAAAGATGGAAAAAGGCAAAAGACCCCCACCCACTAAACATTCACAAGAGTCATCATTAAATAAATGTTCTACTTCAACAATAACAGCAAGACTAATCTACAAAGCAGTACATACAATGACATCAGGAGGATGAGTCAACATCTTCACATAGCACAAAAAAGGATTCTGTTCCCTTTTTTTCATTCAATACACAATGTTTGATATTTCTCAGAGGTGGTTAATGGCACTCATACTGCTTGGAATATTTATTAAAATCCATATAATGTATTTGTCATTATTATGTTCCTTTAATAGTGAATCTGTAAAATCTCACAGGCACATACCCCATAGAAGGCAAATAGTATACAATTACCTGTAAAGGTGCATATTTCATTGCATTGAACAGTGTGATGACCCAACAACATGTAACAGTACTGCCTCTAGTGGAGGTGGACAATGCTTAAAATTCCCTGGATAAACCTACAGGTGAATATCTATGGCAGCATTTTCAGTGTTGTAAACAGGTCAGTGAGGTCAGAGAGCTTAAACATACAAAAGGACACCCGGCAGAATCCCGTGGCTGGTGCAGTTTTTAAAGTAATTAATAGATACTATTGGCTTTTGTCCATTTCTGTTAGTACACAATAGCAGGTGAACTGGGTGAAGTGAGTGAGAGTACCTGCAGAAAGAGACGAGAGAAAGTTAGATTCGCCGAGAGAGTTTTATGGGAAGACAAGAACTTAAAGTACAAGTTTGCTTGTTGCATCAGACAGTTACATGTACTCACGGAGTAGTTTAGTGATGATAGGTGGTCGTTTGGACTCTGGTAGATAAACACCTAGAATGTAGACAGGAATGCCTGACAGGGCGATGGCGATGCCAATGAAAGAGTTGACAGTGTCGCTGTAGAGAGGAACTGCTACCAGGAAAACGGCACATAGACAGAACACCACTGGGTACAGTAAAGTCAGCTGCAGAGACAGAAATCAAGAGGAAGGCACTGAATTAGAAACATATCAGGATTTCATGCATGAATTGCATGCGGTTCCACACTGTGGAGACTGCATGGATCCTGTGACAATGGGATCTGGCCCATTTTAACTCCTGCTGATCTCCCAATTGCTAAGGAAATGTTTGTGTTAATCTGGCATTACCTTAAGAGGCCTGGGTCGGTCAGGCTCCTTCCAACGCAGGTAGATCTGGCCTGCGATGGATAGTCCCATGAAGAACCAGTAGCTAAAGCTGTAGTAATTGATGAGTTGGAAGACGTCCTCTACCGTCAAGTAGATCAGTGACATGATACACTGGACAGCAGAACACCGGCGTCACAACAGGGAGAAAAGAGATTATATTAATTTATCTTCTTCAAGTGAAGTAATTGTTAAATTTATCTGTTAATGTGGTTTAGATGAAGAATAATTAGCAGGGGAATATCTCATTTACTAGTTTCAAATGGAATATATTTAAATACAGCTATATTTTGATTTGATTGATTTTCCTACGTTAAAGATCAGAGCAGGAATTGGAGTGAATCTCTCGATATGGATCATGGACAGAGTATCTGGAAGATGTCCCTCACGGGAGCCCACAAAGAACAACCTGGACATAACACATGTGATTTAGGATGGATACCAGGACTCCATTAAAAGAATTTTTGAAAGATTAAAAATACATTAGTGTGTGTGTGTTTTACCTGGAGGCAGCAATAATAGAAGCGTTGAGGCCACCATAACAAGACAAAGCTACAGCAATGGGGATAATCCAGCTCATCACACCAAGAGTATGATCGGCAAAAGTCTGAATAGGACAAAGAAATGGTTTCACTGCAATGCAAACTCATGTAAATGTTGTTCTTCATTCAGTCAGGTTCCTATTCAAAAATGTCCTCACCACTGCCACTGCGTCACTGGCCAGTATGGCACTGATATCCAGAACAGCATAGTAGGCCACATTAGTGAGTATGTAGATGATGGTGACAATGGGCATAGAGATGGCAATGGCCAGAGGCAGGTTCCTATAACAACAAGAACAGTCAAGTATTCGGATATGGTACTGCTGATAGTTTGTACTAAAATAGGAAAGAAAAGATTACCTTTCAGGGTTTTTGATCTCCTCAGTTACAAAGTTGAGGGTGTCCCAGCCTGAGTAAGAAAAAAGTGCAGAGTATAGCGCCAACGCTATGTCACCAGGATCTGTAGATGAGCCCTGAAAGGAGGATTCAAAGTTGGTTGTGTAGCCTAAGAAGGAGACACAATAATTAAAGGAACAGTCAGTGAAAGGAAACAATATTCATGATGCTGTGTGAGTGACTTATCACTCACCTTGGCACAGTTTAACAATGCCAGTGACAATGATGACAATGAGGGCTGCCACCTTTGCATAGGTGAAAATGTCCTGCACACGGGTACCCCACTTTACATAGGCAGAATTGATGAATGTCAGTAAGCCTGGAGGGATACAGAGAGCAACACTTCATACTTGATCTCCTGTACAAATAGAAAACAGCAACCAAGTACTTACATATACAAGCTGCGGCAATGAGCCTGGATGCCACATAGGGTGGTTCACATGTTGGAAACAGCGGCTGCACCAGGTAGTTTGCAAATGTAATAGCAATGATGGCCTGGCTGGTGGGCTCAATGATCAACAAAGATGTCCACAATCGGATGAATGCAATGAAGCCACCAAATGACTCCAAGATGTATGCATAAGATGCCCCTGATTTGGTGATTGTTGTGCCTAGCTCAGCATAGCAGAGGGCCCCCACTACAGAGAACACGCCCCCAATGGCCCAGATGACTAGTGACAGGCCGTAGGAGGCACTGTAGATAAGAACACCCTTAGGGGAGACGAAAATCCCGGAGCCGATCATGTTTCCTACAATCAGGCTGACCCCGTTGAGTAGTGAGATCTCCTTCTTAAGCTGCATGCTCTCTTTGGGGGGGTCCAAAAGATTTGAAGAGTGGCTACCGCTGCCGTTCATCTTCCCAGATTCTTCGCGGTCAGCCATAGCGCTCTGGGCTGAAATAACTGAAGAGCAGAAGATCACCTGCGATAACTACAGGCTGTTTTCCCTTAGCAGCAAACTGACAACCTGTCCAACAGATTGAGAAGGAGGAGCTCAATTTTAAACAGTGAGTCAGGAGATTGCCCTGTGACTGATAATCAATCTTTGTTAAACAGTGACAAACAAGGAAGGACAGTGACAGTGGAATTGTTCATGGAAGATGCAGGCAGAATCCTAACATGGTAAAATTTTAGACAATGCTAGGTAGGACTTAAGATCTAGACAAGTAGTACATAGACTGAGGCAAAGCTGAATAGCAGGCGGGGTGCTATATGTGAGGTCAGTGTGGAATGTACAATTTACAGGACAATAACACAACCATTAATCCAAATGACGAGCCAGTTATTACACTGTGCTCGGTGTCTGTGTGCATGTGACGTGCATGCTTCAGTTCAGTCATTAGCACCTGTTCTTCATGCACAAACTCACCGATGCACCACCTGTTTACCCAATGAGACCAATCAATGACTCAAACAACTACAATGCTTTTAACTTGAATCTCACTACTCAACAACAGACCAGAGAGCAGTGACCTGGTCTGTTGTTTGCCTTAAGTATTATGTCAGATCAGTGCTTTCAGGTAAAGGTGTGTCTTTCTATATGTATGAGTGTGTAGCCTAAGAAGGCGTGCGTCTTATTGTCAGCCTGCAAAATGTTTCAGGCAATATGCAACTCGGTTAACAATCCCGACAAAGACTTTACACAGTTATCATTTTTGGTCTCTTGTGCAACAGATCATGTGACACTGACAACTGCACATATCACTGTCACCTTTTGCTTATGTTGCCTGTTGGGTTTTCCAGTAAAATAAATGTATTTGTGTATGTGTGTGTGTGTGTGTGTGTGTGTGTGTCTGTCTGCATGTGCAGTAGGCCATGTTTAGTCTGACAAAGAAAGATCATTATCTAGGACTGTGAAATGTGTTTTCAACATTGTGCAGAGAGCCCCTCTGTGGGAGGAGCAACATCCAGGTAAACATGGCACATAGTACTATCCTGTGTTAGGTTAGGTTATTATTGTAGCAAATATACCTTAAGTTTTCTTTTTATTAAATAAACTATCACATTTCCACCATAATGTGGTAATACAAAAAAAACATCTCTGTAAGAATAAGGCAAGTCACAGCAAAGATAACCCAAATAAAAAAAAAAAAGAATAAAAGAAGGGTGCTGCTACATCTCTGCTTTGATTATTGGTATTTTAGGCTTTAAACGAGTCACTAATTTCTATATCTGTACAGGACGATTTTTATTTGTCCCACAATACAAGATCTTAAAAGTAACACAGCTCCCGGCGTTTTCTTCCTCAAAATAACCGGGGTCCAACAGCGCTGATTACTGCGCCCAACTTCCGCTTAAGACTTTCAAAATAAAAGCGGCCTTATGGCTGTCATAGAAAATAATTTAATTTGTGGGTTTTTTTTAACCTCCCCCACACACACACACACACACACACTCCCCCCAAAATGGTGCTGCAGAATGTGTAAAATAAGTTTATATGTATATTATTATACCAAACTACTATAATTTAGGAAACGGCGGCAGTCGATCATATGCGTGCAAAACAACACAAAACTGCTGTTTTCAGCAGTTGTCAAAGGAAAATAAATAACAGGTGAAATATGAAAATCAAAACTAACAATAATATTACAGTACTTAACTGCACTGAAATGTTAGCTTAACATTTCCATGGTGCCTATCGAAGCATATAGCCATTAAAAAAAATGTCCACCTTTACCTCAAATAAAAGACACATAGTGTCAAACACGCAACTCATAGCCATCATTTAAAAGGGATGTATCGTTAAGTGTGGCTTTCATTTTGAACGTGGAGCTGCTTACCTCCTGCACTGTGTCAGCTTGTTGTCGTCGCAAACACAGTTTTCTTTTGTCACGTTATCCAAATTTAATAGATCTTCCGAGAACACGCAAATAAAATGTCCAACAGCTGTGCCTGCTCAATGATAAAAGATTCCGGACATGCTTCCCGGTTTTATCTGTGCACGTTCGCCTCCCGTCCGCTGCTGACAACTTGCCAACACGGCGTCTGCTAACAAAAGCATCAGAAGCAGCCGGTAAACAACTGGCTGCTGCTGCTGGCCAGAGCAGAGAGGTCACATGACCACATGCACACAGTACATATGTGTTCAGATTATTTTCAGAACAGGACATATCCTCACTTACTGACAAAAAAAACCCCAAAAAAAACAAACAAAACAAAACAAAATATGTTGTAACCGTCAAGAAAATAAGATTATTAACACAAATAAAAGCCACATCTTAATTTACAAGAAATTCACCAAAGCTCTCTCAAACTTTGATGTTATTGGCAGATTTGATCTCAATTATTTCATGTCATTTCCATTTATCATATCACCAAATTTCAACTGTTGCCGCTGGTGTGCGAAGACTATAGTAATTAGAGTGTGATTGCGAAAGCAATCACACTAATTAGAGCAGGCCAGTGAAGAACAGAGTGTGGAGGGGCGAGGCGCTGTCATGTTTGTGTCAGCAGAGTGTCTTAGATTTATGTCAGCACACTAACACACACAAGCCGCAAACTGGTTTGGCAGAGAATGACACAAATGCGCACACAATTTTCACAAGTTCTTTGAAAAAAAGAAAGCAAAATCCTGTGCCCCGCCCCATGTGAAATATGTTGTTCAAATTGCTATTCCAATGACTTGCATGATCTTTTTAAATAGTTGGAATGAATACTGTGGCAGATTTTCAACAGCAAAATAGCAGCAGGAGAACAACAAATATGAAACCTCTGGGGAGGAAACACATAGGCACAGATAAGAGGGAGGGAAGACTGAGCAGGAAAACTGCAAGCTATGAATGTGCTTACAGTGCAATGACACACACACACACACACACACACACACACACACACACACACACACACACACTTAACCAGCAGTTCTTTTCAACTCATCAGATTTTTTATTAAATCTCTATATTTATCCACAAAAAGACCAAATATATAAAACACAAGTAACATAAAATGTCATTTTATAATAATAAAGTAAAAGTGCAAAGATCACAGTATCTTAAAAAAAAATGACTTATGGGTTCTTCTGGAGATGAAAAGAAGTTTGTATTCATTACAATTATACAGGAATTTAATATTTCTGCAAACAGAAGTCAAACTTAAACAAATACATTTTGGCCCTATTAT
The DNA here is from genome assembly GCA_036025115.1 of Ambassis agassizii. Taxonomy (NCBI): domain Eukaryota; kingdom Metazoa; phylum Chordata; class Actinopteri; family Ambassidae; genus Ambassis; species Ambassis agassizii. The sequence goes on along the minus strand of JAVQJX010117885.1, from coordinate 443 downwards.
AACATTCAGATTGTGTTCTGTGTACAGTATGTCAATGAAATGCCTTCAACTATGAACATTTAAACAGTATAAAAAAACAGACTGAACATCTAAAGTGCTATCTTAAAATAAGTATATAACAAAAGCATACGCAGTACAACATAATAAAAACAAGCTTATCTAAGAAACTCTGTGATAATTGTATCTTGTTATCTTTATATACAATATAATAGAAATCGCAACACAGTATCTGCATTTTTTAACTTTCCCATTATTCCCTATCTGGAAACGGAGTTAAATTTTATCCGCAGCTTATTTTTGTTTCGTTTTTTTTTTTTCATCCTTTTTGTACACACAACAAAATTTATTATTTTTTTTATCCCTTCCAAAACTAGAGCCAGTCTAGATTTTCTGCAAATACAGGCTCCAGGCGTGTATTTTATGTTCCTGAGATGGTGTTGAGA
>JAVQJX010117862.1:0-12526 GCA_036025115.1 Ambassis agassizii | reverse complement strand
CACACACACACACACACACACACACACACACACACACACACACACACACACACACACACACACACACACACACACACACACACACACATAAACACACACACAGACATTTACATGTATGAAGTCTACATTTAACACATAAGTATGGACTAACATAATGAATCACACTGTGACCACCAAATATGACACAATCAATGTTGGTGAGATCTGACCTGCTGTGTCTACTTGAATCTTGACTCTGTGGTTATACCCGACAGGCATCAGTGGGTTGTCCTTAATGAGGTAGGGCAGGAGGGCATCAGGATTTGGGCAAACCTTGTACATCTCTGTTCCCAACCTGAGGAGAAGGTGCTCTGTGGGACTCTTCACAGGGCAGCTCTCACTCACCTTTAAAATGAATTGTACATGTTTTATATAAATACCTTTAAATTATCAAATGGAAAATAGCTCAGTTTGGATTAAGAGGAAGGCATCCGAACTAAATCTCATATCTATATATGCACTGACTCATGGTGAGACTTTTTACTTTTAATAATAACACAGCCTACCTGTGGAAAGCCAGATTTCTTCAAGACGTTGGTAAGAGTAGACACCACCTGTGTATAGGAGGAGCAGTTGTAAGCCTCCATGCGCAAGAAACTGGCAAAGTCTCCACCCAGTTTTTTCAGGCGTTCCTCTTCATGCTCCGACAATTTCTGTCCTTCGTACACATGCCCAGCAAACCGCTGTAGAAGGTGACGGAAGTGATAGGTATCTTTAACGGCCTTGTAGGAGCCTTCGTCGATCGTCTCCTCCAGCAGACTCAGGCCCATTTTGTTCAGGATTTTGTTTCCTAAAAGACAAATTAGACTTCATTTTTGTGAGGGTTTTTAGGCTCAGGGGGGCGGCAGTAGCTCAGTCCATTGGGCGTTGGACTTTGAAGCGGAGGGTCACTGGTTCGAGTCCAGCTCTGGACACATGGAGGTGGGCTGGTAGCTGGAGAGGTGCCAGCTCACCTCTGGAGAGTTACTGCTGAGGTGCCCTTGAGCAAGGCTCTGAACCCCCCACCACCACCTGCTCATGGCTGCCTGAGGTGCCTGTAATTTTGTTGCATTGTACTTGTACATGTGTAATGACAAAGTTGAATCTTATTCTTATTATTATTCAGGTCAGCTTATGTTTTTATGTGGCAATCTCAAAAAAAGAAATTATGTGTTTGCTCTTGGTTCCTGTCTCACAGTCCATGTGCTATCTTGCCCTGACTGTCTCAGTCTTTGTCTTATAATCTATCTGTGCTGAGCTTGTCGCTTGAGTTTGTGTCTGCAAATCCAATGTGAATGTACATGCAATCATACCTGAGAAATCAGTCATTGCATTTTGCCCACTGTGTGTGTTTGCCCAGTACCAGGCATGTCCACCGATCAGCAGGCCTCCTCCCTCTGTTACAAACTCATGGATTTCCTCCACATGGTCATCACTGTATGCCTTACAAACAAACACACTCAGGTCTTTCCTGAATTCTGTCTTCTCACAGTTAACGCCTGACTTTCTAAAGAGGTTGCAGGCTTTCTCCAGTTGTGGCACCACACCAACAACCCCATTCCGACCTTCATCCAACCAGCGAAGGGCATTCTTCCAAACTGGAGCCAGTGCCTGCAATGAAAATGAATAAGTTAGTAAGGAAGACAATTCCCTCAACATTCAACATTATCACTTAGACCCTACCACTTGTGAAAGAAGTGCTTCGTGGGTAATCACAATGACCCGCCCTCGCCCATAGTAGGATCCTGCCAGGAACACTCGTCCATCCTCTGTAGTACCAATAGGGAAGGCAAGAGGGCCGTGGACCAGGAGCTCAGAAGCTACCACCCCACCCTGAAGGTCAAACTGTGAAATCCCCTGGAGTAAGAATTCTAAGTCATCCCGAAAGTCCTTTCCAACTCTGTATTGCAAAAAAGAAGGAAATTGGTCAAAGTTAAAAATCCTTTAATCCTTTAATCACAGCAGAAACAGAAAACTAAAAGACAAGTGTACACACACCTGAGCGTTCTCCAGTTGGATGGGATCTCAGGGTACACTGGTAGTCTCTCACTCTCACCATAATGCTCAGTGAAGTAAATCCCGGCCACACTAGACACTTTATTTCCTGGAAATTGAAGTAAGGTGTTCTCCTTAGGATGTTCTGCTGCCCAGTTCCATGCCTGACCTGCGATCAGCACCCCTCCTCCTGCTTTCATGAAAGCCACCAGCTCCTTCACATCAGCACCCACGCTATATGCATTTGTCACATACACAGCAACCTCCAGACTGTTGCTAAAGCCCCCCACAACTTTTGTTTGGAAGATGGATTTATTGAGGTTATTAGCTACTCTGCTGACACTCTGGTGTACCCCAATAGAGTAGTTGTCAGATCCTTCCCCTCTAAGCCAGATCACTGCATTCTTTACCAAGTCGGAACAGGTGGTCAGGTAACCCTCATGAGCCAGGACCACAATCCTGCCACGGCCATACATAGAGGCAGCCATCTGGATCTGACCTTGGCTGTTCATCACTAAAGGGAATGCATGGTCCCCAATCAGCAACAGGTTACTGGGAACACAGGGGCCGCAGAGGTCCACTTCTCTCAGACCCTTCATCAGAGACATGTAGGCCTCTGTGGCACAGGACTGGGTGGGCTGGGACATTGCTGAGATGGACTGATGCTCTTGGATGAAAATAGTGAAGATTGAAAAATAGTGTGCTGAGCTTGATAGGTGGCCGCTATGCTGTCCTACGAAAACAAAAAGAGAACCTACAATAATTATGAGAAACTGCTATAACATGAAGGTGACAGCATTAATACATGTCAGGATAAAGAGCTGAAATATACACCAGTGTGTGAGTAGACCATCTGATCTCTGAGAAATGAAGTTCATATACTGTGTGGTTACAGATTATGTTGTTTTTTTGTTTTTGTTGTTACTTAATTATCAAAGTAAAAAAGAACAGTTAACCAAACATACCTTTAAGCTGTCATAAACTACAAGTGTGATTCAAGCAAATAACAGACACACAATCTACTGACAGTGGTCCAACAGGCAGAACAGGTGCCTTAATCTGACATCCTGAAACTCTGACTCTGACTGACAGTGTTACACCTTTCTCCCTCAGTTAAAAGATATAAAGACATGGATGCAAGGCAACAAAAAGACCATGATGAATCATATAACTGTTTATGCTTGGCAACTACAAACATCACATTACAACTCTTTAACAAAGCTAATGTTGATCTGCAATGTGTAGTAAATACATATCTGAGTGCAATAAACTATTAAAACACCCCCTCAGACACGTCTGGTTAAGCTTAAATGAAACAAAACACTTTGCCCAAACATACCTTATTTGTTGCTGATGTAGTTTATAACGGCGGTATTAAAGTATTAAAAGAGACAAAAACTCTAACGCCCTCCAGTTCTTTCTCTCAGGTGTGTCTGTCCAGAAGGAAATGCTCAGGTGAAATTTCAGTCTCTGTTTAAATCTCTGTCCCCGTGCCTGGGTCCTAGTGCTAGACACACCTGTTACCTCCCCCTCCCCTTATGTATGCAGTAAAAAATGTTTTTACTGTTGATAGCTTAAAAACAAGCTTACACAAGTCCAATTTTCACTGGCATTTTCCACAGCCTCAAAGAAAAATATTATATTATTCCCACTGCATGAAAATAAATAATAACATACAGCTGTGGTGTGGCTCAGACCACGAAAGCTAGCTAGCATACTCACTTTCAAAGGAAATTATGTATGTATATCATAAACAAAGGACATCTTTAAAAAAACATCATGAATGTTATATTCTCTATTCAACATTTTCTTGAATCTGTACACTTAGCTATTATGCTAACATGAACAGTATTGGATACTTACTAGGACGTCCAAAAAAGGCATAAAAAGGTGCCTCTTCTTCTTATATTTATAGTAAGACTGATATTAACTATTCACTTTTGATCATGTATTTTTTTATTAAATGTTAAACACATCTGATAACTTTAGACTAATTATGCTGAGATATAACGAGTTATTTTTGACATGATTTAGCTAGTTCATACTGTAGACTTTGCTAAAATCCGGTTAGCACTGACAGACACACACACACACACACACACACACACACACACACACACACACACACACACACACACACACACACACACACACACACACACACACACACAAATGGAATTAAATGCATGTCATTACAGATAAAACAAAGAACTAAATATTAAATAGGTTTTTGTACTTTCTAGCCAGTCAGATGTCCCCTTGACCTGTTTGGTTGGAAAACACAGAGTCAGTCTGGTCTCAGTAACGATAAACAAAGTTAACAGTGAAGTGGTAAGAAATAGCAACTATAATAGATGTATTTCCTCATATTAATTCATGCACGCATATAGAAACAGGTTGAGGAAAACAGGTTTGTATGTTATAGAGGACTTCATCTAAAGTCCGCTAGCTTTTGTGCTAAATTTCACCATGTAAATTTGAATCTAACCATGTTAGCCTTTCAAAACGCAATATGTTCATGGATGAAAATGATCTCACTGTAGGCAGTAAATTGAACAGCTACATTGTCTCTGGTAGGAGTCAATTGAATACAGTCACTAAGGCCTGCCACCAAAGGTACAGTTTGGTGATACAACTCTCTGTCTGGTATTTTAGGATGTTAGTCCCGGTGCTTCACAGGACTACACAATAAATGTATGTTCCTGGTGTTAAATTTGGTTGTAACTCTTGAGAGAAGACATAGTGCAAATAGCAACAACAGATGAGGACGAAGAAAACACAGCCATTAGGCATGTCAAACTGGTCCAGCAAAGGGCCGGTGTGGCTGCAGGTTTCTGTTCCAACCCAGCAGCAACACACCAGATTTGATTAATTCAATCAACTAATCTCAGTCGTCAGACAGCTGATTGGTCAAACTGTGTGCTACTGGCTGGTTGGAACAAAAACCTGCAGCCACACCGGCCCTTTGCTGGACCAGTTTGACATGCTTTATGTGGATGAACTGCCCCCACTGCCCTGAAGAGAAATACATGTGAAAGGTGCCCTGCTGGAAGATGCTGCACAGGTTGTTGCTTTGCTTGTCTAGACTTGAAAGTCCACAATTCTTCCACTCTCCTTCATCTTGCTGCTGTAGTGTATACTTACATCTGTCTGTATTTTGTCAGACAGAAAAAAGATTGTGTGCCTCCAGAATGAAAAACGCTGAAAAGAGGCTGTAACTGACGCAGAAAAATGCTTGTTTAAATTCGTGCTTGCATTTCTGTTTATGTTGTTGTTAAGTGGGATGAAATAAAAATATAAGTAATAATTTCGTCAAATGAAATGTTGGAAAGATAAATATAATGCCTGCAATTGTTTGATTTGATGTGTTTATTTGGATGAGCAGAGGTCACATGACCGGAATTGATCGACTCCAAGGTATTGTGGGTCAGCTTGGATTTAAGTGATGCATATGGTTCGACAGGCGCTTGTAGTTTGTATTGTTGTTATATTGGCTGTTCATGTGATGCACTTGTATGATGAGTTTGTCTAACTGAATGCTGATGCTAACGAGCTCGAACTCATAGCTATGGACATTTTCATTAGCAATTGATATGGCCTGGAAAGCAGTCGTTTATTGTTTTATTTCATTTTTATAGTTTTCACGGTGTCGATGTGCTGTATGGTGAAGGAGGAGTCTGAAATAAACCCATATAAAGACATCTGTATGATGCGTGGCCAACACTTCGAACCTGTGTAGCTACATGCGCTTCTAAAACATTTAGCAGAAGAGGGCCATAAAGTCAATAAGAACAACAGAACAGAAGTGAAGTACTTAGGTCACAAGAAGAAGAGAGCCTTCAGGTCTGAGACAGGGAGGAGCTGAGGAGAGAGCAGCACCAAGTGAGGGACAAGTTGAGGGAGTGTAAGGACTCTTACAAGAGGAAGCTGGATCGATAGATTAAAATTTATTTCATATAATGTCCATGGTCTAAATAACCCAATTAAAAGGAAAAAAATTCTAAATCAACTGAAAAAAATGAACTCTTCAATAGCATTGATACAGGAAACTCATTTAGGAGATGAGGAACATAAGAAATTACAGAAGGGATGGATAAATCAGATTTTTTACTCATCTTTTGGGAAGAGGAGGGGGGTAGCAATCCTATTTAAAAAAGGGGTGCCATTTGTGCCGAAGAAGATTATACAGGATGAAAAGGGAAGATACATTTTTGTGGTGGGCCATATAAGAGACAAAGTTATTTCAATTATAAACACCTATGCTCCTAATGAAGAAAATGAACAGTTTTTTAGAGAGATTGCAAATTTAAATATACAAGAGGGGAAAGGAATTCTGGTATTGGGGGGAGATTCGCTGAACACAGGAGAGCCACCTCCACAGGACAAGACTCAGCTGTTCACCTGCACCTTGCTGAAAAGGGACACTCCTTTGAGGACAACAATGTTCACATTTTGGACAGAGAGGACAGGTGGTTTGAAAGAGGAGTCAAGGAAGCTATCTATGTTAAGATTGAAAAACTTTCTCTTAACAGAGGTGGTGGACTCAGACACCAGCTTTCAGCTGCTTACAGCTCTGTTCTACCCTCGAATCCCAGGAAGTTTCACTGCAGATCACATGATCACAGCAATAACGATGGGTCGTTAGCCAGTTCCAGCACAGCGCCCCCCTCAGTTTCACAGTCATTAGACAGCCTTTAGACTTACCTGGCACTGATAGCCACACACACACACCTAGGGTAAGTATCAAAGGACTCTTAGATCCTTTAGGTTAAGTATTCACAGTCCCTCCCACAGGGGGACTGTAGCCCAGATTCACCTTACGTCGGAACGCTGAGGGGCACCTTGCGCGTCATTGCATGACACAAAAAGGCCCTGACCAAGCGTCAGAGAAAACCAAAAAAGAGCCTATTATGTTTAAATTGTGAAGCAATTTGTGATCCTGGTCAGTGCAAGGTGCTGAAAAAATATATTCTTCCCCTTAGCCGAGCTGGACACCCGGAGGTTGCCATCAACTCAGAGAAAAACAAGCGAAGAGGCCAGCGGACTGCAGCAGCCAACGTCAAGAAGGCCTGGAAGGGAGATGTTAATTTCTGTCCGAACATCCCTAGTGGTGAAACAAGAGACAGTTTAGAGGAGAGCACTGTGATATTGTAGTTTTATTCCATTTCAGGTAAAAGAAGAAGAAGGAAAGGGACAAGGCTGTGATCAAAGACAGATGCAGCAGAATTTCTCACTTCTCACAGACAGGAGATTCTCCAGGAGCTAAAGATCCCAGAGTTTCTAAGCAAATGGCCGGCACTCTTTGACATCAGTGAGGTAACATTGTCATATATTTGGTAAATGTTCTGCACTTAAATAGCGTTTTATCTGCACCCAATGCTAAGCGCTTTACCATGGCTTTCCATGGACATTCACCCAGTTCCCACATTCACAATTCAATGGCGGCAGCCAGCTGCCATGCAATGTGCTAGCCTTGCTAAAGCACATATGTGGACTGTCAGAGCCCAGTATCAAACCATTCTTCGTAGACCTTCAGTCTATGAATGACCACTCTACCAACTGAGCTACAGCTGCCCCTGTTCAAGTCTGTACCTCGTCTGTGTTGTCTTATACAGATCAATTTGAGTTTATGCGGCTGACGAATGTACCTCTGACCTCCAAATTCCTTGGCGAACTGGACCGCCTGACCGACGACCTGTTCAGGGTTTTCCATACCAAAGGTGGGACCGCAGGAAAAAAGATCAGAGACGTGATGCAGAGATGGATAATGTAATATCATTATTAAGTATTTTTTGGTCTAACCTAACACATATGTTTTGTTTGACTAAGCCATATAGGAAAGCTCCTTTGTTAATGGTTTGGAAAAGGAAATGCATCAAAAATACTAGTAGAGCCAGCTGGACTATCAGACACATGGTCATGTAAAAGAATCAAACTCTGCTGTGATGACTGTAAACATATTTTGAGGTGTATATATATATTTCAAAGACAGCGATATAAATGTAACTTCAGCATGAAAACGTCTTTCATGTGTTTCCAGACAGCACAGCAGGTGACACTCAAAGTATTGCAGCAGTGTAACCCCCCAGCACCCCGCAGCCAAATAAAGTTATGGGATAAGCCCCTACCTTTGACCTTTGCTGTTATTTATGCCACACAATATAATAATATATTTAGTTAGTAGGGACTGTGAGTCTACATCTACATGGCCTGGAGCAGCCTGAGGTGAAGGGTCGGGTCCAGGCTCCTAAGAACCTGAAATATGCCAGTGAGCACACAGACACTTGATAGTTCTCATAAAGCAGTTCTCATTCTCACAAAATTGACACCTGTTTTGGACATATTTAGTAAGAAAGGCTGCATATTATGTAATGTCGGTTTTGATTTTTGATTCTGATCAGCTTGATTCTCTTGTGTGTGTGTGTGTGTTTCACTAGGATGCATGTTGTCTGCTTATGAATTCCAACGTCTTGAGAACATTAGACAGAAGGAAACCTTTTTGTCTTCCTTGAAGTTATTGGAGGTGAGAGGACATGTTGACTGGACATCTAACCAACACAAGATTGATCAACTGCAATCAATGTTTGATAGTGATTAATGATTAAAATCTAAAATAAACAATGCACCTAAACACACACACACACAGTAATGAATTCTTTATGCTAACCTTTACAGAGGCAGCAAAGTCACATTGCCTGCTCTCTCCACCTTGCTCTTCCATTCCACCCATCGCTCCTATTGGCTCACACTGGTCTTTTCCCTCACTAATCTGTCCCTCCTCCCCCTCCTCCCACACACTCTCAGCAGGCACTGAGGGGAACAGGATGCCTCAGAGCAGGAGCTCACAGCAAAATCCAACCCTACTGACAGATACTGATACTAATATTTCTCTCACATTGTACTGTGCTGAGCATACAGTTGAATCATGTTGAAGTAGACAGCTTTCAGAAAACAACAAATAGCCAAGGCCACTTGGTATGGCATAGAGAAGGTCAGGGCAACTAAATATCAACAAACTGAGGCCAGGTAAAGGCAGCAATCACATATATATCATGGATGTAGTCATTTGACTTTGCCGTGCAAATGCAGAGAGAACATGAACATACATTTTAGAAACAGTGATTAGTAAATAAACAGGACTGCCACTGATACAACCACACACATTGAACAGTAAATGTCACATGCTATGCCTTCTCTAACAGGAGTTACAATATGGGACAACAAAGATAGAGTGAGAGGCTTTCTGACTGACATAAATCAGCCAACATATACACCACCACAGACTGCTGTACTCTGTGAATTCACATAATATCACTGTGTCACAGCTCTGAATAGTGACTTAAATCACTTTTTGATTTCTCGGGGGAGATTTCTCTTGTAGTTCCCCCTGCGGCCGCTAGGGGCTGGCTCCAAAAGTGAGTCAATCCTCATAGACTCCCATGTTAAAATATCCAACTTACATGTTTACAGCCTGGTTCTCTATTGATGAGTTTCCTTCTAGTATCAACTGTACGGGGGGCTGAATGTTTTTACAACTCACTCCTTTTATTATATTGTATTTATTATATTCACACTTAAACTTACTCATATAATTATGGCTGTGACCACCTTGACTGACAGGCGGTCGCCGAATAACAGCACTGGCTTCCTGCTTCCACTCTCGCTCTGCCTCTTTTCTACGCGTTTGAAGCCTGCGACTGTGACTCTGTCCATTATTTCTACAGTAAGCCGAGACTATAACAGAAGCATTATCTGCAGCGTCTTGCTGTTTGCTTAGTTTGTTCTGCTATTCTCTAATCTTATTATAGGATCACTTCTAGGCCAACTAAGGGGGCTGTGCGTGAGTGTGTGTGGAATGGTATAAGTATTATTACATTTTCATATAACTGAGATCCCTAGTGAGACAGGAGACAGAATGCAGTAAGTCAGTCTTTTAATAAAAGCCAGAGGATGATGAGAAACATCAAGCTATAATCAAAAGGGTAAAATTCTATGACCATTTAAAATGATAACAGGCAGTTTTTTCACAACATAACCACAATACTATACCAGTAATAAGTACATCAACATATCTGCCAGTGTAATTGGCCAACAGATCGATCTGTTCTATTGTCCACGGTCAAAATGATCTCTACAGTGATTCCATTATTACAATATAACTTTTCCTTACTAACACATGACCTGAACAATACACTGTGGGCAGAGCTCATTCCAGACATAACTGATAAACAAAAGCCAGTGCAACCAGTGCTACCCCGAACCATGACCGTGACTGAAACAGAGCAAAAAATGTTAATGAACTTTAACAACAGACCACCTGAACCTGAATGTCCCATAGGTGATGGAGATGCTAGCTAAAGACACGTTTGAGTTTTTTCAACTTGTAGACTTGTAGCTTGATCATGCTGCATCTTCATGGAAGAAGTGAACTATTACAGTGGCTGGAAAAAGCCAAGTCAGCTTGGTGTTCAAGGGTTAAAACAGATTTGGATGGTTTTAATGAACACAAAAAATGAGCAGCTAATCAACAGAAAAATATGAGAGTTATGTCCTGTAGTTGGTTTAGGAGGGGATTGATGTGCTTCTGCTCTACAGGCAAGATGGAATTTTTTGCTGTATAGATGGAAGAGTAAAGCACAGTAGTAAAATTCTGTATAGAAGTACTATATATAAGCTAAAATTATGTAGAGGCACAGAAGACGATGAATCTTTAAGTGCATGATTAGTAATGGTATCATTGTATCTGAAGTACTAAGTGACCTAACTTAATATCCTGCCTGCTGCAATTCATCTTTTAGCTTAGTGTAAGAGAGTTTTCATTTATTCACTGGTTTGTCCAACACAAAGCCAATATACTCAACACATTATCTCTGTCCTTACCTGGGAATCTTTGGAATGCAACAGAGAAATACTCCCAGACAGAGAAGACAAACAGCAATGGATGAATGCAATCCTGTACTTTAATAATAATAAATCTCCTCTTCTTCTGCTTTCTGCTCAACAAGCAGACTATGATCATAGTCACACATCTTTATTGTAAATAGAAATGGGATCTTAATTATCTTGTAATGTTAATGTTGAAACAGCTACTCAACACCCGTATTCACTCACGGCAAAGCTGCACTATCAGTCTAGACAATGACATCTTCAACTGGTTTACTTACCACAAGAGCAGTTCCTGGAATTCCACAAAGTTATCAAGCATTTGACAACTTGGCGAATTAGGAAACACATAATCACAGTGCACATGGTTGCCCATGGCAACAGTAGGTCTGCCTTGGATCACAATAAGCTAAAAGTTAGCCATCTTTTAGGGAAGAAGATGCATCACAAACTGACTGTCCAGTAGAAAATCTGGAAATTAAAAATCTGTACAAAGAACAGAAAGCCACAGAAGCTAGAGAAAGCAACACGACAAGCAACAGGGCAGCACTGAGGAAGTCCTGGGTCAGATAAGACTAAGCTGACGTCTGCTTCGGCTAATGAGTTTACCACAGCCACAGGTCAAAGCTACCCCACAGCCTCAATCAACATACTGACAGAGTAGAGAAGTGCATTTCAAGCAAAAATGCTGTTGGATATTGTCTGGCTTTGACTGTTGACTCCAAATTGCACATGCATCTGATCCTAAGGAAAGTGTTTGGAAAGGCCAGATATTTTCAAAGAAACCATCTGTCAGTCACAGGTATGGTCTAGGTCAACCAATCAGATGTGACAGACAATAAGCGGTTCAGGGTCAGTGAAAACAAGCAAGTAGCACTTAGCAGTAGCAGTCAGCTAATGCCGTCTTTCTATGTATGAACTTTTAGTGAAATAAAGAAATATTGCTTAATAATTCTCCACAGCGGGCTGATTGGCCTTGGACACATGGAGCTGAAGCATGGGGTGTAATTTGACTTCTTTTGAGGATTTATGGCTTTAGCTGTAGGTGCACACCAGCGCCTCCTGGTGATGGAAACATGTTGCTAACTAGATGCAGATAACTGTTAAATCTTAATAAACATCTCCAGAGACATTTTGACACAACTATCCCTTGTTCTTTTTCTGAGATTAGGTTGTGATCTGATCGTGGCACAATTGTCTCTTTTTATCCAAGAATAATACTGAGGCTGACATCTCTGGAAAAAACGACTAGGAAGAGAGAGAGAAAAGCAGCCTGTTATTTAGGCCTGTTGTGTGCTCCAGGGCTGAGTGATGTTGGCTCAAATACCAGAAGAAGCAGTGCCAAGATCACTTCTAATCCTAAGGAGAACCAAATTAGGAGACAATCAAGACAATACTGCTTAAAAACAGTTCACTATTTTAAAGGTAGGTCTGCTCTGGGACAGGAACTCAAGTACTTGGTCAACACAATCTCCAACTGTAAAGAGCATGTAGTGCCACTGAATACTTGCTGCTAGTTTGTCCTGTGACTGCTGGTCATGTGAGAAAATCATATCTTGGTAGGTTCACACAGATGATTCATTTATTTCTACAGCATCTTGTCAGTCTGAAAGGTTTACTTTCAAGTGAA